>JAXIVD010007705.1:7500-15000 GCA_036785275.1 Cancer borealis
CTTTCCCGTTTATGGGTTATATTATATATATATATATATATATATATATATATATATATATATATATATATATATATATATATATATATATATACATAAGTACATACATAATATGATTTCATTATATATATTTTTGAAGCCACTACCACAGGGCCAACATGGAAATTTAAATACTACTTAACATTTAAATTATTCCAAAAACTTCGATATCTGTTGTCAGTCATTCATAATTTTCCCTTGGAACGGAAAAAAAGAACCCCTCAGTTTCACACCTCTAATGTGTCGGAGAAGACCGGATGAGGTTCAAGTATTAGATAAGTTGTCTGGAATAACTAAATTACACAGGATGTTGATTTGCACCATTGATAAGTACTCATAAGTTCGAATATATTATGGGAAAAGCTGGGAAAAATGCATGTGTCTGTCACCTCAAGGACTTTCCTTCCTCCTATTGAGTCATTGTATTCGTCTTCACTCAAAGGTATTTCCATCTTGTAGAATATCTAACATATTTTTACAATTTCCCTGGATCCTCAAAAATCTCATATTTTTCACTCGGAAATAATATATGAAACTCATTCATAACTGAAATATTTATGATGCTAAGTATTTCGCTTATTTTAAAAACTAGTGTTAGAATGTTTGGCGTTAAGTTAGTGAACACTCAGCGGTGTACGTAGGCAAGAAAAAGAATAAAAATAAACAGAATGATAGTAATGCAGATGCCAGACAGAAGAGACAGAAAATATAAATAAAACAGAAAACAAAGAATTAGTACCAAAATGCGAATCTAAAGGAAGTCTGTTTTGTTCTATTAATTTAATTAATTTAACGAAGGCGTCAACTAAGCCCATGTATGAAGGTAAGATACAACAACTAGCATTGTTATTTTCCATGAAAGTTCCCACATAAGAAAATATAATGGCCTGGTTGTACAAAAAAGCTCAGTCATGTTTGGAGATTTGAAAACTATTCAGGGGAAATATAAAGTTTTGGTATTCCTTATAACTATGTCCCTTTTCTCTTATCCTCTCTTTTCTCTTTGCAACAAATTACTCTATGTTCTTATATAATCTTCTCTGTTTTATTAGACCACGACACGAAATTGAACATTTGCTCTACTGACCAATTGTCCAAATAACACACATTCTCATTTCAAGTTTTTTTTTCCGCCTTGATAGCATAATTTTCTGGTGTATACATGTCTGAGGCCTTCAAATTTGTGATGTTTTTGAGCATAAAAATAGTATATTCTAACAAAACACAGGTATTATTGATGTGTGTAGAATGTATTGTGGTCTGTACATCCTGTTTGCTTTTCCGGAGTCTTATGGGTTTTATGAATCGTCGTTGTAAAATAAAGATAAAAGTATAATGTACCCCTATACCAAAATAAAAAATATTCATCATGCCAAAAAGTGAATCATATAAGGATGATTAAGTTCATTATTTGGTGTCATGAATCAGAAAAAAATACAAATAAGTGTATACATTTACATATTTACTTTATTCTCGATATCAGTTCTTGCATCCAAATTGACACATTTCAAATAAATAATGGAAAATACAGCATAATGACCGACTGCTAATAATTGCAGGTGCACATTTCGTTTTTCTTACCATGAATCTGTGGCTACACTTAAATATACACTGATGGACGGTGTATTGGCGGGGTCAACAAGAATACAGGAAATATTGAACCATGACAGTTGAACTACAGACGAGATGATCTTGAAGAAGACCACAGATCGGTGAAGGCTAACACTTGCTAACGTCAGGACTGTGTGTGTGCGTGTGCGTGTGCGTGTGCGTGTGCGTGTGCGTGTGCGTGTGCGTGTGTGTGTGTGTGTGTGTGTGTGTGCGAGCATGCGTGGAGCCTTGTAAGGATAAATGGCGGAAAATCTCTTATTTTATCCTGATGACTACTTTGGTACCCAACACCGGCACAACGATCAAGAACCGCCCAAGCGAATCCTTGTTCATATCTACGTAATTGTTATTGATGCGACATTGATTTAATATACCTGAACATAATATATCACAAAGGTGAAGTCTGGACAAGTTACAGTGCAGTAAGTTTAGCAAGTTCCTCCCCTGCTCGAGCTTAGCTGTTTGATTAATTACGTTTAGAATTTGTTCAGGTTTCATGAACAATACATTTTTTTTAGTTAAATCCATATAGCAATACAACATTCATTCATAAACCATTATCCTTCCTTGTATGTGGTTACCTAAAGATAATATTTCTCAAATATTTTCTTTTACTGTGACGTTAACTGAGGAAAGCAAACTATTTTTCATCCACGATTTTTGTTACATTTCAAACGAGAAAAAAATACAAATTCTACCAGCTCCAAAGTATTTTTTCTCTTTAGAAATTACACTGTGACTTTCAGGATTACACGTGTTACCCTCACGCAGTATTTGTTTTGATTCCTAACTCTAATCGTCTTCCTCATAACCAAGGCGTTGCAACCCATTGTTTCAATTGCATCATGGAAGGATGTACTGCTGACAAAACCTGAGGAGCACATCACATGATGAAATATGCATTCTACACCACACTATGACTGACAAATTCTCATATCATCACACAAGGAAACAAGATCGCCATGGCAGGAGGCGGCGACGGTTGCCTTGGGCTGAGGATCCTGTCAACACCGAGATGTTATGAGACAGGATTTCCGGTTTTTACCACACCTGCGATCTAAACACATCGCTGCACCTACTCGTAACACTTGTAGCTGGGAGGCGCCAAGCGATGAAGAAAAGAGTGACCAGCGACCGTAATACAAGTTGAATTTTTTCCAGGTTAAGGTGAGAGTAAATAGACAGTAAATAAGTTTTCCATTGTGGATACGTAGAAAAAAGGCTTGATTAGGGAAAGTGGAAAATTCGAAAACAAATCTATAGTGAAAACAATGGTCAAAGATTGATGCCAATTTTTTGGACAGTGTTGTGGGGAAGCAGTGGAGAAGTTCGATGAAAAATAAAGCTATAGGCAAATGCAACCATATATTACAATGTTTGCTAAGGCTTTACTGTTTAGTGTTTCCAAATACTCAGACTATCAGGCATAATAATGACCAAATACATACATGGCGCGATCAACAATGACATTCTTCCCTGACCTCCACACGAAAGGCTGAACCGCTGAGGTAAGACCAGGCTTCATAATGATACTTGTGTGAGACTGAGAAGATCCTGATCCCAGTGGCAGATGACAGGCCGCGACCCTCCTCACGCTACAAAGACACGTACCACCTAATGCGGCCGTGGACCCTCACTCACCTATCCCAACTACAATAGAAAGATACGAGGAAGAATATGTCATACTAAGGTTGCAGGTAGCGAGAAGGAGGCAAATAATTGCAGTAACTGCGGTATGAAGGCTTCCTTGTCGTTAACTGGTTCGACAGTTAATCATATCCTCCATTGTCACGCAAATTATGGACGCGGTCGTCTCAACAAGACAGGGCAACATTCTTGGGTTCATGAAATTCATCTTTTCCTGTATTAGCTTATTGTATTATCTTATTTGGCAAACACTGTTCTCTTGAAGTCGAGGTCCAGTTAGAACACAAGTGGAATGCAAGAACAGTTGTATCAGGAGCTTGACAAACATGCAGGGCGTCACCTCTGTCAACGCAGTAAGGGGACTGCAGCAGTATAGGGGTGCTCGGTACAAGACTCTGGACCACAATAGACTTGGGCTCCATGATGTGCAGTCACAACCAATTGGTTCATCAGGAAGGACCGGAATGGAGATACCCGTGATTTGATCCTGTGTAAACACAGTCATCAGAAGTAATCATGGATTTTTGCGTGGGAAGGCGGACTAACCTACCCGCTTACCCTGGTCTGGCGTGTCTTGCCGGGCCGGTCTGCCTGGCTGCGACGTAATGTCCTGCCCTCCGAGGATATACAAACACTGGGACAATGCTGGGAGGGAGAGGGACATGCACCTACAGTTGACAAGCTCTTATTTCAGGAGAAAAATTGCTGACCAATGCTCTCAATAACTAGAATTTTAGTGTCTATTCAGCGAACCACAACACACAAACGTCCCAGTTTTCCTTTCACTGACCCATTTGGAAGTGAAATTACTTCAGATGAAATCCATCGCCAAGTAAAGTCGCGATGACATGGTCGCATAAATCACAATAGCATAATGTTAAACAAAGACAAAATGAAAATTTTCAAGTGGAGCTTCCAACATGCAAGGAGAGATACAGCTTCTCTTGTAGTCAAAAATAATTTTCCATACTTACTTGTATTGCCACATCCTTTACATAACTTCCAGCCTTCCCATCCGTAGCACATGCCAGCAACCTAAATAAAATCAAGGTTAATTCATAAGTCCCAATAAGTTTATGACTGCCGCAGTAATCACTAAACTTCTTTGATCTATTTTTGGCATGGTACAGTATAGAAAGGTTTGTTCTTGGCGCACATCTACCTAAACTAATCCTATACATCGACTCAAAATCAAACGTCAGTGTTAATGTTATTTAATATAATAAAACAATAAACAAAATACAGGTCATCAATAAAATAGCATCACTACAGTGGCGGGAACAGGCGGAGGCCCCTTAGCACAGGAAGTGTTGTGTAAACTCCGCCCGCCCGCCCGACAGCCCGCCCACTCACCCTCCTTCCTTCCCTCCCATCCACCCTACCTCCTCCCATCCCTTCCCCACCTACTACCCCCAGGCCTCACATCAACCTTCCCTCCGTCCATCCTCCCATCACTCTCCCATGCTCTCCCTCCCACCATACCCTTCTCTCAGGCCCTCCACTGTTCACCTCCCTTACCTACTGTGCTGCAGGTGTGAAGGACATTTTTTTCCATCTCTTTAAGACACGCATTCGTTGGACGTAATTTTTCTTGAATACTGTCATGTAACTGTCCTTTAAGAGTCAGAGAGTGATACAGCAATCTTTATACCTCCCTCAATCCCCCTCCCGCTCGCTTCCTGTCCACCTCCCTGTCTCCTATCCTCCCTCACTCCCTAAATCACTCCCTCTCCCTCCCTCCTAGTCTCCAGCACTATATACTCCCCAGCCTCGCCCGTCATCTCTGTCCTCCGCCCACTGAATGAATGAAGCTGCTGAGGCGACACATGAAAGCGAGAAAAATAAAGCTTTTTTTTCTACTTTTTACTTTGTTAATGGACTTTTCTCTTACGTAAGTTGTCAGACCAGGGACGTGCGGCGTGGAGGCCAAATGTTCCTTAGTCATCACCGTCTGTATTCAAAGGAGTCATAATACTTAGTGGTTTTTGTCTAATATGATGAATGTTGTGTGTGTGTGTGTGTGTGTGTGTGTGTGTGTGTGTGTGTGTGTGTGTGTGTGTGTGTGTGTGTGTGTGTGTGTGTGTGTGTGTGTGTGTGTTGCATTGATTGATTATGTGCTGACATGCTTTGACAAAAATAAATAAGTAAGTAAACAAAAATCAAACAGCAGTATCCAGGCATGTCTGTAGGAGTCCATTTATAAGGAGGCGGCGCATATATACAATAAGACAAACCACGTAATATAACAACAACTGAGGCTAAGTTCAAGGTCAAGGTGCAGAGGAATCTTTGTGCAATAAAACTCCAGAAATAACCTTAATATCAAGACGGAGGCGCTAAATTTTAACATTATTCGACTAACACACGGAAACAGTGCATTTCTCAAACATGGAAGTCATACATTGTGGCAGATTTGTGTCTTCCTGGAAATTACACTTTATTCTTTCGAGAGATATATATACGACATGTTGATACTTTCTGGAAACTAGTCCTTGTGTCATAATCTCTTAACGCGACGAAGGTGACTGTCGTTAAGAACATGAGGGAAGCGCTTCCGTGAGACAGTGGGAGTTAGGTGAAGCAGATAGCATGAGGGGGGGAGGGGGTGATGGGGAAGGGGATAAGGGAGGGGGGAGGGGTGATGACTCTCATGATAAGCGTAAACTCTATGCAAAAACTGGTCTAGCTACACACACACACAATCTAAAAATAAAAAAAATACAAATAAGATTGAATTTCCGCAGCAACTTGAACATGAAGATACAGATAACTGATATTATTTATTCACATTGAAGCAATTGTCATGAGAAACGAATAACACTAACATAACAAACGTAATATAAATATACAGCCAAAGGATATTCGCACAAATAATGTGATCAAAACACTAAATCACTCGAATTAGCTTTGCAGAACTCTCTTATGTAAATATGAATATCATGGAAGATTATTACAACACAATTAATTATTACTATTTTTCCCATGGCGCCGCAAAATCTTCATCCTTTTAATTTTGAGAGAGAGAGAGAGAGAGAGAGAGAGAGAGAGAGAGAGAGAGAGAGAGAGAGAGAGAGAGAGAGGAGAGAGGAGAGAGGAGAGAGAGAGAGAGAGAGAGAGAGAGAGAGAGAGAGAGAGAGAGAGAGAGAGAGAGAGAGAGAGAGAGAGAGAGAGAGAGAGAGAGAAGCGAGAGGGAGATAATTTAAAGTATAGTTTATCACAATCTGAACCCCATAACTACCACTGTTCACACACTAACTACCTACTACCTTAATTACCACTTAATCATCAATCACATCTCTGCAGCTGGAATAACTGGATGGTCCTTATCAGCAGCTCGTCCGTGTGTCAATGGGACGTGTGAAGGATTGGTTAGATTAGGTTAGGTTAGGTTAGTTTGATGTCATTGGTCTCTATAACACATTTTGGACAAAGGGTTCAATATAGGAAAAGATCTCCTTCACTAATCTACAATTGTTTTTAAATTCCAATGGTTGTGTCATTAGCGAATCACACCCATATCCACACACCATCCATTCTAAGTGCAACCCTTTTAAATGACACACAGAAAGAACATCAACTAAGGAAAGGTTTTGGTAGTGGATGAGTCTGTGACAATCCTAACACGAAGCGTCTCCACCCATCTACTCATGACACTGCTCAATCCACACCTCATTCCATAAGTATCAACACACCACGTACTACATTATCAATACACTACATTTTATCTGTACTTGTGTGTTTTGCTGCAATAATTCCTCTCTAATAAATTTGTTTGGTTAATGCTTTTTTAATAATAATCGTGTATGGAAAACTATGTTAATACTATCTAACTGCAGATCTATCAACATCCCAGTTTTGTATAATACATAAGATAATTGCCACTTGCAGTCCCCCAACAGAAAAAGGTGAATAATTAAAATCAGAGTACACCTGTCACACACTAACCATATATGGAAGCTTATATACAACTCACCTCCCCTCATTTTAAACTCTCTTTGACTAGATACTCAGCACATGTGGAAGCAGATCACCGTCTAATCCAAGTTGAATTATTATGGACACCTAACACCAGGAACTATTTACTGGATCTTGTGGATGACTTCGGATTTCGAGTTGACCTTTTCAACATGACTTTCTCTGACTCTGGTGAAAGTAACTTGTGTGGTCAGTGCAGAAGAAAGTAGAAAGAAAACCAGATCACTG
>JAXIVD010007706.1:0-5000 GCA_036785275.1 Cancer borealis
GAGAGAGAGAGAGAGAGAGAGAGAGAGAGTGTGTGTGTGTGTGTGTGTGTGTGTGTGTGTGTGTGTGTGAGTGAGAGAGAGAGAGAGAGAGAGAGAGAGAGAGAGAGAGAGAGAGAGAGAGAGAGAGAGAGAGAGAGAGAGAGAGAGAGAGAGAGAGAGAGAGGGAGAGAGAGAGAGAGAGAGAGATAATACCAGCTTTATGTATACAATATCCACTATTACTCTGTCAGCTTCACGACGATGACAATAAATATTGAGTTGAAACAAAAATAAAGAGAAAGTGAAACGTTCCAATAATTATGTCTCCCTTCCCTCTGGACCTCAACACTGGCAGCTCTGTGAACGAGGCTGCTGAGGACGCTTCACCACACCCCAGGGAGAAAAGAAATGGGACGGAGGAGAAAGAAAAATTAAGGATAACTATTACGTACGAACATTTTAAAAAGAAAAATCTGATAGAAGAAAACGTATTATTTATTTCTACTTTAGGCTTGTTACTCTCCTTTTCTTTTTTATTTGGTTGCTGTTCTTCGCTCTGCAACTTGGGAACTATGTGAAAAGAATCATAGCGGGGAATGAGGAAGTGTAACAAATGAAAAATACCAACTTGAAAGAAAAAAAATAAAGAGAAAAAAATAAAGCAGCTTCTTGACCCTCTCTCACAGCTGTTCCATCACGGTTCTTCCGATCCCTAACATCCCTTCCCGCCCACTCCATCTCAGGCTCTCAATTGCTCTCGAAGCCCCTTCCTGCCCCTTTCTAACCCCTCACATCTCAACTACTTCCCTACACGGTCCACCCTCTAGCCACCCCTTCACAGCCTCACTATCTGTTCATTCCTTTCCCCCCTCGCCTCGCATGGTTCATTGGTTCCCTCCACATCCTCCTTTACTTCCCAGGTGGTGAAGATGAAGAAAGTTTTAATACAAAGTTAATTTCAAGCATCGTGATTCTTCTCCATTTTGACGGGAAACGAAGACTTCTTGGCAGCTCAAACTCTATGAGCGAGAACGTTTCATCCATATACATTTTATTTTTCAACATACCATTATTCTCTTAGTAATGGTTCTTTATGCAAAATAGTTTTGTTTAGGAACGTGAAATGTTTGGAAATATGTATAACAAGCATCACTATAAGAATAAAAAGGGCCAGTTTCATTTTATCGCTATCTATTTATCCTTCCCTGACAAAGAGAATGTGATGCTACACTTGATACCCTAGTGTGGGAGTGACGTGCCTTCAACAGCAGCTACATAACAGCCCCTAAAGACACCTTGTTGACACCCTTCACTTTACCAACGGAAATATCGAGTCCTTTCCTGGGTGGTGGGGAGCATAACACTGTCTGGCGGCCTTACAGTCAGGAGGGTCACATCCCTGTAGTGGAATCAAGTTGTTTTCCCCCTTGAGTCTTCCTAAACCTTATATAGACTCCCCACTCCTATACTTCAGCTTCCCCTTCTCTCCCCTGCACCGTCTCTCCCTTGCCACTCCACAACACTCCCCTCTGTAGTATTGCCTTCCGTAATCCCTATCTCTTACTCTTTTTCCTATGCATGTTTCCTCTCAGCTATCTCTCTCTCTCTTTCTTTCTCTTTCTTTCTCACTCTTACCTTCCCTCCAACGTCTTCATCTTTCACCACCTTCGTCTAAGTTATCTTCTATTTTCCTTCCACCACCTCACTCACTTCCTTTTCACACCCGCCCGCCCGCTTCACCTTCTTTACAGCACCTTCTCCTCCATCACCCTCAACGTTACAATAAACATGATGCTACTCACAAAAATAAACACCCCAAGCTATTATTTAGTATTTTTCTTCTCTAAAATGCGAAATTTATGGCGATGGCAAGAGCAAAATATTATTAGTTATAGTTATAATTACATCACCGTCAACATTATCAGTTTTTTCTTCTTCTTCACCACAATTAACTGACAGAGCAGATCGTTATTCTATAGAGCCAAAATGGTCTAAGTTAAGAAAAAAAACATGAATTATAGAACAGAAAACTCATGTAATATCAAAGGTTTATGTTAGATTTAACTGGAGGAGCAAAATTGGGTCTCATAAAGTGTTCAACCAATAAACAACACAACACAATCATCAAAGTTTAAGATCGTCAGAGTATACTATTGGTCACTACCTAGAGCTGCCCTCCACTCAGGCTTTCAGTGGCGTGAGTGAAATAGAGTGGCTTCGTCCCATGAGGATCCCATCACTCACAAAGGACCCCAAGAAATCCCCAGACAATCATGAAAGAAGCACCGCAAGAATACACAAGAACACACGACCTTTCCACAGAGTTAACAATTTTCCTCACACACTTACCACATCAACCTCACAGCTTATAGGAAACATTAATTAAACCTACATTCACCTATAGTACCTAACCTTACCATTGCTAACTATTCTCTCCATTTTACCTCTTTGTTTCCTTACATCCTACGGTTTAAAGATATCTCAGCTGACCTCTTCTGCTACACGTGATTCTAATTTCCCTGACCACCTTCCAGGCTGCCATTGATATAACAAAATTTACGAGTCTTGAGGAGGTAAGCCACAGCACATTCAAGGCTCCTCGTCACTGTCTGGCAAAATAGGACCTTAACGAGACTGGACAAGATGCCTACATAAGCCTAACATCAATCTTGCAAATGACATCAAATAAAAGTTGAGGTAAAATGCTAAATTGACACAGTGGGAGGGGGAATAAGGGGAAATAAGCCTCACTCACTCTGATCAATACTCAGCACGCTAACCAAAGCAGGAATTGAAAAATGTATAAATTGAGGCGAATAGACAGACTCCCCGAATACATGATAATGAAGGAATATTGAAGACATGTAAAAGGAGAGCAATGAATGAGAAAAAAGTTATGAATTATAGACTAGAACTAAGCGTTCTATGGTAGGGGGAAATGAAGAAAATAAGGAGGAGGAGGAGGAGGAGGAGGAGTAGGAGGAGAAGGAGGAGGAGGAAGAGGAGAAGGAGGAGGAGGAGGAGGAGGAGGAGGAGGAGGAGGAGGAGGAGGAGGTAATGATCATTGTATATAAAAGAAGGACCACTCTATTTCAGGAATGTGACGGGAATATTGTGAAGAGCTGTAACGCAATGCTGACTGATGTGTGTGTGTGCGTGTGTGTGTGTGTGTGTGTGTGTGTGTGTGTGTGTGTGTGTGTGTGTGTATGTGAATGTGTGAATGTGTGTGTGTGTGTGTGTGTGTGTGTGTGTGTGTGTGTGTGTGTGTGTGTGTGTGTGTGTGTGTGTGTGGAGGGGGAGAGGGGGGGAGGGGACACGACTCAGTAGCCGCCGTCCGTGACCTACTTTCTACTCTTAGCTATAAGGGACATCCAAGGCTTGCGTACTTAATGATGATGATGATGATGATGAAGATGATGATGATGAGAAAGAGATGGAGGAGGAGGAATCTACATTTACGAGAGAGAAAAAAAACATGAATAAATAATTGGAAGCAAAAATGTGTCTAATGAAACCAAACTGACCCCCCAAAAATTGCCATCCTTACAGAAGTCAAAAATCCTTCAAGGTTACACCAATGACTCTTCTTAACTATTACGTCACCGGTGAGAGAGAAAAAGAGAAGAAAAAAACAATCTTATCTGGGATGCGTTAGTTAGGTCTGGGAATCCTTTACGACTTCGTTCAGATGTATGAACAATGATGAAAATGGAAATAATAATATAATAAGAATAAGAACATAAATAGACATCTGACTTAGTGGCTACCTCATGCAGACTCAATACCCAAGTGTGTGTGTGGAAAGAGGTTTTAGAAAGATTTTGATTCCTGGTAAATATTTGCATTCTGTTCGTAATTCTTGTTTTAGTATTTGTTTTCTCCGAGCTGTATTACCGTCATATTCGGTGCTTCGTAAAAAAAAAAGTTGATGCTAAAGTCGAATGGAAGGTTTTAATTACATTTTTAATTATTCTTTTTGTTGGCTGAAGGGAGGGAGAGAGAATAGACATTATTTAAACGTTATAGTTATTGTTTTTGAAGTTTTATTTGATGCACATGATGATGATGATGATGGTGGTGGTGGTGGTGGTGGTAGTGGTAGTGAAGAAGTAGTTGATGATCAAATAGTAAATAGTGACTGACAGGAAATACTTAATTAAGGAAGAAAGTTGACTGTGTAACAAAAATATTCATTATCCTCTGACCAAAAGTTGATAAAGCAAGAACGAAGAAAAAAACAACGAAACACACAAATAAAACACTGTACCAATGCGCATGATGGTCGTGAACTGAGATCGATGATTTGAAGAAAAAAAACATAAAAAAACATTCTTATATAAATTACCAAACTTCAGTGACTTAGACGAATCTTACTTGAAGCGTCAGTGAGCCAGAGAGCGTAGCGGAAGTACTGCCAATAGAACCAGTGCCTTGGATGCTTGATGTTCGGGTGGTGTTGCAGTGAAAGAGAAAAAACAAACACCAGATACAACAGGTCCGAGATTGCCAGCGCCGTCAGATAGTTGTTGGTGGAGGACCTCATCTTGCGCCTTGTCAACACCACCATGGACACGCTGTTCCCGACAACCCCGACACACATCACCAGCGGCACAAACACCTTTTGAACCCAGTGCCGCGACTCGTCCATGAAGCGTTCGTAGCCAGCGTAGTTTGAAGAGCCAAGAAGCGATGCGTTGGAGGTGAAAGCTGTGTCTGGTGAAGAAGATGCGTTCGGGTATTCCTTGCCACCAGCGTAGACGTGCAGCGGGAGGTGGTGTAAGGAGGTGTTCTGGCCCTCTGCGGTGTAGTCATAGTCGAGTTGGTACACAGACCCGTTGGAGTCGTACGGGAAAAGAAAGTAGGATGAGTTCAAGTCCAAGACGAGAGAGGAGAAGTTCCTCATGTTGCCTCCGTCTCCGCCGCTAGAGACGTCCTCCAGCAGGTTCATAACGCGCGTCGTCTTTGCCTTCCCAGCGGCCACCCGATAACGTTAAATTAGCATGATTTCTTTTCACAGACGT
>JAXIVD010007706.1:7500-19366 GCA_036785275.1 Cancer borealis
TCCACTTTATTTTTTCCCTTCTTCCCACTCTCTGTTACTTCTGGTTTTCATCGACCTTCCCGCTACCCATCTATCGCCTTCCAATTTCACTCTAAACTTCGTGATCTGCCTCTTTCCAGCCACTCTCCTGGAAGGGTTATATAAGGGTGAATGCGTCTACTCGGTGACCCCAGAAGCATTGTCTAGCATAGCTCCGCCTTCCACCCCTTTCTACCGCCTTCCCGTCTTCAACCCGCGCATGTGGTGTCGGCAGCCTGATCGTCTGTCCCCCTAATGATATACTTTTCTCCTTAAACCTCTAATGCAATACGAAGTTGCTAGCAGTGCGTACGTAATGGCCCTTCGTGTTATAAAAGACTCCTTACTCCCTCTCTTTCGTAGTAAAAATAAACAGATAAATCATTCCGTGATTGTCTATATGGTTTGTGAGGATCTGTCTACTTCTCTGTTGATGTTTTATCTGTTTTTTTTTGTTTTATTCGTCCAATTAGTGATGTTGATGGGTTGCAAATAGCAGTTAAAAGCTACAACAGGGAAAGTCAGGCATGTGGTGAGAGTTGGAAGTAAGAATTGGACGATATTTTACAGTAAAGGACAGTTTGTTTACGGCAGGAAAGTGTTCTGTCGCCTTGGCTGTTTAACGTCCACGAGGGTAAAAAGGAGAGGGAGATGAAAGGCAGGATTAGGGACGAAGGAGTAAATCTATTGAACGATGAGGAAAGAAAATAAAGCTAGATAGCTAAAGAAATATATAGAAAGATAGAGAAAAAATTGTCAGCAGGTGAGAAGTGAATGGAGAGGAAAAAGTGATTATGTTATGACTAAAATTGCTGTAAAGATTTGGAGGGAAAAAGGAAGACAAGACAGGAGGGATTAAGGGAAATACCAGGAACAATGGAAGAAAGAAGCATCATGAAATTAAGCTCTGTTCAACGATGTAAGTCAAGAAAATTATGTTAAATTCAACGATCAACAAAAATCTTTCATATAACAAGACAGTGAGGGAGATGAACGAGGCAAGACTAGTTAATATTACTTGACAATTATATACTTACAATCACTTCACTTCACTTCCAATTTGTTTGTAGTTGATGTTTGAAGCTGACAGGTTGTTACAGCTGTAGAACATCTTTTTTTTCACGCACTTGGTATTACTGTTGTTCAAAAGTAAAGTTCCGTGAAGTAACGATTTTTTTCTATTTATCTATTCACACGCATTTTAACTTTTGATGGGAGAACGAGAGGGGAATGATCTTGGCAAACTTCCACGCATGCTATGAGACAGTAAATCACCGCGTGCTTCAAGTTTCAGTCAGCCAGTCAGCCCGCTAGCACACGTAAGCAATCACTGACTTGATTAATTGATGGTGCTCACTTACAGTACGCGCCAACCCCACCACCACCACCACCACCATCACCACCACCACCACCACCCAGGTAAGGCAACAACAGACATGACACTGGGCACGCGACTGTTAATTAATTCACTTAACATAATGGAATAATACGACAAAATTAACATGAAGATGGAATAAGGTCGGTGTGTGACTCTTACGCAATCATCAATTATATATAAGAAAGACAAATGACTGTGTTCACTCGTGTAATCAGATGGAATGCAGATTTCATAATGCATTTTTAGTTTTTCTTCTTATAACTTCTAACATAATGCACCGTTCTTTGCAATCTGTTAGTAATGTACATTTTTTCACCCAAAGTACAGGAAGCATTAATTAAATCCATAACAAATGTGGTGGAAGATTACATAGAAGCGTAAAGAGCGGAATAAATGGGAAAGAATAAAGGAGAAAAGATTAAGCAGCAGCAAGGAAAGAGCTCCGAGCTACCTAGCGTGACTCCAATCCAGTTACGCTGTTTTTTCACTGTCCGGTGGTTCAGCTTCACAAGTCTCGTCCCTCACACGTCAAACTACAAAAAAAAAAAAAAAAACGGAATAAAGGAATAAACTTGAAATTCTAATAGATTTAAACATTGTTAACATTGATAATCCAACTTTTAATCATTCCTATAATAAATATGCATCCATCAATTGCTGTTAATTCAAGAGATTAAAGTTATATAACACTTAATTGCTTTGGAACTACTGCAAGATTTTTAATGCAAGAACAAATTATGTAAAAAAAACCTGAAGTACTCCTTAGAAGGCTAATAATAAAAGGAGGGTGTTGTCTAATCATCAATTAATCATCATGCAAACGTGTCATTATTTCTAGTTATGGTACTTTGAGTTTTGTAAATATTGTTAAGTTATATCACTGAATCATGACGACACAAAACACACACACACACACACACACACACACACACACACACACACACACACACACACACACACACACACACACACACACACACACACACACACACACACACACACACAATAGCCATGCACAGAAGGACAGGCAAGGATCTGAAACTCGCCCGTCGTACCACTGATTAACTAGAGAGGAATAAACGTTAACGAGCCCTATTCTACCAGCAGCGGGGCGCAGAGCTAATATTCCAAACGAAGTAATCCAATAGTATTAGTTCCTCTGATGGTGGAGGGCGATGCAAGACTAAGGGTGAGGGTGCTCCGAGTATGAAGGATGAGTGTTTATTTTATACATGCAGTTGTGGTACAGAAATTATGTGTGTGTGTGTGTGTGTGTGTGTGTGTGTGTGTGTGTGTGTGTGTGTGTGTGTGTGTGTGTGTGTGTGTGTGTGTGTGTGTGTGTGTATGTGTATGTGTGTGTGTGTGTGTGTATGTGTATGTGCATGTGCATGTGCATGTGCATGTGCATGTGCATGTGTGTGTGTGTGTGGTGTGTGTGTGTGTGTGTGTGTGTGTGTGTGTGTGTGTGTGTGTGTGTGTGTGTGTGTGTGTGTGTGTGTTGTAGGCGAGACAGATCCTATTTCTGCATCTTTTTCTCTTTTATTTTCCACTTTGTCCTCTTTTTTTTCCAGTGTATATTTGTCAGTGAAAGTGTTCCGGAAAAACGTTATGTTATGTAATTTTATTTATGTTTCCCGAGCAATAAGTTATAATTCTAAAGATTAGAATAGTATAGTTTTCTGTATTAAAAGGTTCTGGTAGCTTCAAGTTGCATTTTATTGTAACTTTAGATCACATGATGACGCGTTTTTTTTTAATCCTAAGTACGTGGTGTTCTTGAGTTGTTTTTAAGACGAGACTCTAGAACACATTATATAGGAAGACAGTGGATGGTTGGCTAAGTATTCTTAAAGCTGGCGGAAAATGTTCAAGATAATTAGCTGTGGCAGCCTTTGTGTGTGTGTCTCGACCTTTTTTCTATTCTTTTTCATCTTGTCTCTCACTCTGACGGCGTTACATAGGATGAACAAATATATATACTCAAACCAAAAAAAACAACAACTAATATTTGGAATACAAAATAAGTTCTCTTAGTTAAGATTCACCAGCCTAGAAAATATTACAAGTTATTATTTTTTTTATAATGAAAGTGTTTGAAATACCGTACAGAAAGTTGACGTTATTAATCCTGATGGAAATTATAACTTTTGTATGTGGATTTTTTTGTGCTACGGGAAGTTTTCATCATCTCGTGACCCTCGTATTCTATAATAACCCTTTGTATACCTAGGAAAAAATAATATCGATCCATAACAGAACAGAGTCTATCATTGGTACTCTCTCTCTCTCTCTCTCTCTCTCTCTCTCTCTCTCTCTCTCTCTCTCTCTCTCTCTCTCTCTCTCTCTCTCTCTCTCTCTCTCTCTCTCTCTCTCTCTCTCTCTCTCTCTCCTCTCTCTCTCCTCTCTCTCTCTCTCTCTCTCTCTCTCTCTCTCTCTCTCTCTCTCTCTCTCTCTCTCTCTCTCTCTCTCTCTCTCTTCTCTCTCTCTCTCTCTCTCTCTCTCTCTCTCTCTCTCTCTCTCTCTCTCTCTCTCTCTCTCTCTCTCTCTCTCTCTCTCTCTCTCTCTCTCTCTCTCTCTTAAATGAAGTCTCGCGGGGTGATATAAAAGTAAAGTGGAAAGGATGAGATGATAAGGGGAAGAGGAGGAGCAGATAAGGAAACTGAGGAGGAAAGAGAAAGAAGGACGGATGAAGGAAGATGAGATATTAGCGGGAGGAGAAGAAAATTAAGGGAAATGAAGAAAAAAAATAATGATGATTAACAAGAGCAGCAATAGCAAGATGGATAAAATGGTAGGAGCTTAAGTAATTATTTTTCTTATGTATTTGATAATAATTCACTTTTCCTATTGTAGGAAAAGGACTGAAAAGTACGAAAGACTTCTATTTCCCAACTATATGTATATTCTTACTCGTGGAACCGGTTACTAGGAGGTATTATTTGCCTTGGAAGTAATACATATAAGTTCAAAGAGCAAGAGAAAGTTACATTTGAAGACGGAATATGTCACGAGTTTCCTTAGAATTCTGGTGAAAGAAAGTAGTAATAAGATGAAAACATTAATATTAGTTAAACACACACACACACACACACACACACACACACACACACACACACACACACACACACAGACACACACACACACACACACACACACACACACACACACACACACACACACACACACACACACACACACACACACACACACACACACACACACACACACACACACACACACACACACACACACACACACACACACACACACACACACACTAAAATTCGTAAAGATTCACTGGAATATTCGAAGGAAATCTTGAGACGGCGGAGTGAAGATGATGTTAATCTGCCTCACCGTCACCTCATCTTTTAAACCTTCCTCATCCCACGTTCCTTAGCTTCATCTTCCTCCTTTCCCTTCCTTCCCTCCCTTTCATGTCTCACTAGAACCCATTTTCTTAATACTTGATTCCACTTCTCTACTTCCTTCCACTTAGACGGTTACAGTTTCATGCATATGTAAAGCATTCTTGGTTCCTACGCCTTCCACTCCCTTTCTTTCCCTCTCCCTGTTCGTTCGTGACCCCATGCTGATCTTCCTCTCTTCTTGAAAGTGATCTGCACATATGTCTTGAAGCCCACAGAACCGCAGCCCACAAGCCTTGTCACGCTCGGTAAACCCTATTCTCAGGCGTCTAATGATCATCTTGCTATCTTACGTTCTCCCTTGTCCCTTTCCTGCATCCCATGTTATCATAAGTTGCGGTAGAGGTGAAAGCCGCGATGGAACTTTGGGTTTTGTAACGATTTTTGCAGCAACAATAGTAGTGGTAGTGATAGTGTTAGTGGTAGTGGTAGTAGTAGTAGTAGTAGTAGTAGTAAACGCCTTGTACATCGCAGCCAAAATTTCTTCAGGTTAAATAAGGATGTGACTTTAGTATCCCGGGCCAGATCCCAACGGAATTCGGCGTGAAGATGCTACAAGCTTTGGCTCATGTCCTGGGGCTCGACTCTCTCCCTCTCCATCCTGCTTCCGGAGGGGGTGTCAGCGGCTCCCTCCTTCCCATCACTCACCGGCGCCCCTGAGACTGCACCGCCTTATATACACATTTTTTGGACACGCAAAGTTGGCGGTATGACATCTTAGACCGAGGAGAGAGTCACTTGGGAAGACTCCTCTGCAGTTTCCCGTCAAGGAGGGTTAAGACGCCTCCGCTTTTCGCCAAGGTCGGAGGTGAAAATGCTGACAGTAAACACGAGCTTTGCCTCATCTTTTTGTCACCCTTCTGAAAAGCTGCCTCGCTCCACCCACCTCATATGGAGATACAATCGCTCTCAGACCATTCCATAAATCAAAGACTTTACCAAACTAGTCTGACAATCTATTCCAGACTCCTCCAATTATCTAGACACATTGAGGTTTTACTTGAGTGTGTCTTGCTCAGTCTGATTTAGTCTTGAGTTTGCTTGGCGGGAAATAGAAATACCTTTACGTGAATACAAAAGTCATAGTGAAATCCCATCCCTAGGGAGTTAAGTGTGCAATATCCAATTAAATTCTCTTCATATCAATTTCCATCCACTAATTCCCACATTGGGCCCGCTTACGTTAATCCCCGTGACACTACCGGCTTCGTACACTTCACAACACCACTATAAGATTATCAAGATGCGGCGCGCTCTCTTAGGGTGAAGGAGATATTGGATCACGATGGGATTATGCTGTGATGTGGAATGGTATTTTTCTGTTAAAGTCTTCACACAAACCGATACATTCCCTTGTGTGTGTGTGTGTGTGTGTGTGTGTGTGTGTGTGTGTGTGTGTGTGTGTGTGTGTGTGTGTGTGTGTGTGTGTGTGTGTGTGTGTTTGTGTGTGTGTGTGTGTGTGTGTGTGTGTGTGTGTGTGTGTGTGTAAGTGTGTGTGTGTGTGTGTGTGTGTGTGTGTGTGTGTGTGTGTGTGTGTGTGTGTGTGTGTGTGTGTGTGTGTGTGTGTGTGTGTGTGTGTGTGTGTGTGTGTGTGTGTGTGTGTGTGTGTGTGTGTGTGTGTGTGTGTGTGTGTGTGGATAGAGTATTCAGAAGACAGGATCCTATTCCCTCCCTCGTACCAATCGCATGCACGAGTTTTCCTTTCAGTCTCTTGTTCTCCCACACAGATCATTCCGTCTCTGGTCTCGGTAAACAAACTTCCGCATCATGAAAGGAATCAATGCATGTTTCCAGCTGGTTCCTTTTAAGTCTTCGCTGCTGATTACTGCGAGAACGCCCTTTGTTTCCGACGTAAGGGATGGTAAGTCCTTATTTCACATTTGTTATTTAGTGAAAAGTCAAAAATATCGGAAAGTATTTATCCGATATTTTTAACTTTTCACTAGTGAGTGCTGTAAAATAAAATCACCGCCTTATATATTTTTTTTTGTTTTCCATTATTTTTGTTTCAGCGTTGGATGGACGGGAAACAAAGATGGAAAAAGTAGAGTAGAGTTGAAGCTTGGAAATGTGTATATAAGGGAAATATATATACTTTTTTCGAAATAGGAGAGAAGACAGGGCAAGGCAAGCACTTCCAGCCACTATTGTCAGCCGTAAAGGAATTCTTGGACAAAACAAAAACAAATGAAACACAAACTAACACTCATTGTTATCTTTCCTTGATTCCTCTTACACCCTCCTCTTCCTACTTCCTTTCTTTCCTTTTCTTTATTACTTTTTCTTCCCTTCATCCATCTTTCTCATCCACACAACCATTTCCATCAATGGCCGCCCTTTTCCTCCCTTCCCCCTATCAGCCTCACGCAGAGCTGACAACTCAAAAATGCAAGACAGCTTTTATGGCCCCAAATTCACCTTCAAACCTGACCCTTGAAATCCACCTCAAATATCCATCTGAAAAACCCGCCCTGGCTTTTCGTGGCTTTACCTCCCCCTTAACGTCCCTCACCCGCCCATCCTTCGCCCCCAAAAACCAGGTGAAAACTTAGAATACTTTGAAGATTTTACATTAAGGGCAAGATATAAAAACTTGTTATTTTATGTATCTTTACTTTTTTTTTCTTTTCCTAGAGCATCTTCAGGAATGGTTCAATTACGCGACTTTTTCTTTCATCTACACTTTGGAGAGAGTTGTTGGTGATGGTGATGATGGTGTTGATGATGTTGCATGTTTATATTCATCACCACCGTCTTCCTTTCATCTCCTACATTGCATTAGGTTGGTGTTGGCATATATTAAGGAATTCATAATCCTGACGATGAATTTCGCTGGTGTGGTGGAGGGTAGAGCTTTGCCGACTCATTAGGCAACTTGAGTGGATGATAAGTGAGTCAATTTCACCGTGATGGACTTGGGGATCTTGGAACGATAGTGTGTATTTAATAAAGATCCAGATGGGAAGGTTTTATGAAGAATGGCGAAGAATAACGAGAATAAGTTTTAGGCACTCACGAACCATTAGAATATATCGCAATATGAAAAGAAAATTACTATGTATAATGACCAACAATTAATTTTTGTTTTCAAGTGATTCTACCTCTTATAGCTTCTCCTTCTTTACCTCATCATCCCCTCCGTAACTCTTCGCGTCCGGTATCTTAAGAGTCTTTAAAAGAGTTTAGCTCGACTGATGAACACAGCAAACACGGAGTTGCTCTTTATCGCTGTTTCTTCCTTCTTCTTTTCCAACATTACCTTTTCATCTTTTCTTTTTCTCTAACCTTGCATCGTGTTTCATATCTCGTACCCCCAATCACGCACCTCCTTCCCATTTCAAACATCGTTAAAAAGCCTATGTCCTATCCTCACCAAGGCTCTTTTTCTCGATGCTTTCATGCAAAATATCTTTACTTTCCAAACATTCCGTCTTTGAAGTCACCAGCACGTGGTAGGGTGATGGGGAAGCAGAAAAGACTACAGACCTTGAACTTAGGGTATCTTCAGAGATTACTATACCTACAACACGCAAGAAACAAAGGACAGGAAGACGTGGAATGCTTTAAGCGGCTACTGAAAAATCTATAATGCTGAGCTGTTCTCGCAAAGGCATTATCCGCATCCCGTAGCCTCTTCCTCCAAACTGCAGCGCAAGATGAGGCTAAAACATAAGATAGAGACCCAGTATTAAGCTACTAGTCTTACTCAAGCCTTGTCGATGAGCGTGAAATATGAGGGGTAATGTGCTAGGTGACGTTGTAATAGTTATGTGTCAGGGAGGGGAAAGGAGGGGAGAGGATGGGGTAAAGAGGATAGAGGTGACCTTCTCACCCATCTGACTCGCTGCTACCACCACTTGCCTGATCATCATCACCACCATCACCATCACCATCTCCATCACCACATGATCATCAGCCAGACAGCAAGACAGACAGACAGTAACACATCAATACAGCCAGCAAGACAGTCAGACAGAGAAACAGACACAGACAGTCATCCCTGAGTATCCATAGACAGGACATTACCCTTCTCTTCTCATACTCTCCAGGCTACGAAAGTATATATTAAATTATGAATCCTAATGAAGAAAAAAAAAGGAAGAATAAAAAAATGTCTATCACACTTAAACGAAACTTCACCAAAACACAGACAACTGAATATAGAAAACGAGAATTGGACTATAACAAAAACTTTAAGAAAAAAAGGAAAAAAGAATAGGGAGGAGGCGGCCAGCATCGTCCCTCTTAGTGGAGGCATCACCGGTTTGGCTCAAAGCTGCAGCGCCTCGGCCAGCGCCTGCCTCGACTTAAGAAAAATCCAGTGATCATCCTTCTAGGACTCGTGTTTTTGTGGAGACAGAGAAGAGGCTGTGGCGAGGGCGTCTTTATTTGGTGCCTCAGTGTGTTTTTAATTTGTTTTTCAGGAGGAAGACGACGACGAGGAGGAGGAGGAGGAAGAAGAGTAGGGGCAAACAGCAAATGGATTGGAGAAGATAAAAAGGGATGGAAAACGAAGAAGAGGAGGAAAAGAAAAAGAGAGGAAGATATGGATATAGAGTGGAATGTAGGGAAGGACAGATGAGGTTTTGTAAGTGAACTGAATAGTCATCCCGTTACAAGTGTGTTCTAAATGGTCATCGTCATTTTTTCCCCTTTATCAAAACAAGACTCATGTCATTTTTCTATTTATTCACAATCAATGACTAAAAGCCCCACTCATGACCCCCGTACATGCAGTACGAGAGAGAGATCCAGTAACAGAATGGATTTTGACCCCCCTAATTGATAATAGAGATGAAAACACCAACAACACCCCCAATCCTCCCCCCCCCTCTCCAACCTAGTCTGTTGTGTGTTGTGTTGTGTCAATAAAGAGGCCGAAACGTTTTGAACAGACATGTTGTCTGGAGCGCTTGGGAGGACTGTGAGGGACACGAAGAGAGAGAAGACGCAGGCGGGAGGAGCTGTGTGCAGGGTGCCGGGGAGGCGTGAGTGTTAGACGACGTGGGTTGAAGTGTGGCGAAGGACGCTAGAAGACGACTGGTGGGACAGAGAACATCTGAAGAGAGGGTCGGGAGTTGGTTTGGGATTCACGGTGTGTGTTGTCTACTTGGCATGAACTAAAGAATTGTTGGTGGTTTACTTATATTTTTGTTTTTTTTCTTTTGTGTTTATGTTTAGGATTAACTTCGTTCTTCTGCTAGAGATGTTTAGGATGTCACTGGAGATGACATAACTAATTGGATGTTTTTGTTTCTGTTTTGTTTTGTTATGTTATGTATATTGTGTCCGTAATCGTATAATAAGCGCAAATGCACGGCCAGTGTCACGCAGTAAGTTGCAGGATGAGAACTAGTAGTGCATGAAGGACACGCGACCATGTGCTGTTTAGAGTGATTTGTTATTGAGAAACGAGTATGATGTATGAGCTGACAACGACCCTGTGCTGCTTGAGTGACTACCAGCTGTCTGTGCTGTCGAGCTCATGGAGCTTCCCGAAAATCGGATAGGATGATGGGACAACCCCCCACCCACCCCGACCCACAACCCACCCCACCACACGCACAAACACACACCGCACACCAGCCCACCCAACGACGACGCAGCACAGACACACACACCCCCACAACACCCGACACCCGACACGCGACACCCACACCCCCCGAACCCGACCAACGCCCCCCGCCAAGTGCCCATCTCAGAGAGGTGTAACACTCTAGAACACCTGCCAATGTTCGACACGCACAGAGCGCCCGCCCGCGCAGCCGAGAGCAAGAGTCCGCTCAGTCCAGCTCACCTGCTCGCATGCATGCTCTGTGCTACTAAGCGCGACAGCGCCCCGCGACCCTCCCTATCCTCATATATATCATATACACTGTATTCTGAGTTTTGTGTCCAGACTCACCACACACCTGTAAGCACTCTCTCACTATTTGTCTACATACTCTGTACCTTCCCCCTCGCCTCTCCCAGTGCTGCTCTCAAGCATTGTCCTCTCTCATCCTGTCATCTCTCCTACCTAGTACCTCATCTTCTGACTCTCTCTATAGTAAATAATAGTCCTCAACATACCCCACCCACAACCTTTAATGTATATAATAAATTTATAAAGTATGTGCAATATCACTCTCATATCACACTGACTCTCTCTCTTCCACTCTCTTTCTCTCTCACCTCTCTCCTCTCTACTCTCTCTCTCCGTCTGCCCTCTTCTCTCTCTCACTCTCTCACTCCGCCCTCTCTCTCTCTCTCTCATCCTCCTCACTCGTCTCTCCTCTCCCCCCCTCCTCCTCTCTCTCACTCCTCACTCTCCACTCTCTCATCATCCGAGAGCTACCAGGCCATCCCACAATGGCACCCGGGCCCCCCAACCCAATTCTTCCATGTATATTAATCTCATGTTATGTCACCCACTAACAAGGCCCCACCATCCAAATAAACACCTCTCAAAGTCCAACCCACACTCCCACAAAATATCTCTCTCTCACCTCCACTCTCCTTCTCTCACTCTCTCTCTCTCTCTCGCCTCTCTCTCTCTGTCTCTACTCTCATCTCTTCTCTCCTCTGCCCTCTCTTCTCTCTCCTCTTCTCTGTCATCTCTCACTCTCTCGCTCTCTACTTTTTTAAGCTATGCTATTATTTTTCTATTTTATAATCGCTCAAAAGAACCATATCTGATACCCCATTACGCTCGTACAGCAAAGTCTCCTTACAAGATGTGCATTGGCGTGCACAGCTATATTAAAAGCGTCCATGACACCATGGAAATTTATACACTGAGACATAATAACTTATATAATACAGACTAAATATATAATATTAGCACCAACTACTGCTAAAAATTTCATGTTACGTGTGGGCAGGAATGGGGTGTAGGGAGTGCTGCCTCTCCAGGTGTTTGGCGGCCATCTTTTGCCTGTGCTGGTTGGACCATACGCGTAGGTAATTCAGGAGTGGCCTTGTGAAGCCGTTACCTACAGTCGAGCATGCCCTGGCCATATAGGTCGTTGGTGCTGCGACAGGAGGGGAACAGAAGGGGCAC
>JAXIVD010007707.1:5000-15000 GCA_036785275.1 Cancer borealis
GTGTGCAAATGTATCTCTTTAAGGATGCATAGTAGAGAAAAAAAAGCGAGGATTTATGGGTGAATGAGGAGTGTGAGACAGTGATAATAACTTCTGAAGAATGATATAATAACTACACGGAGGGTCATTCCGTCTTTACCACGAATAGAGGTTAAATATTTAGGTCAATGAGTGTTTCTATTGTAAGGAAAACTAAAAAATAATTGTATTGGGGTCATCGTTTTTATTTGACTATCATTATCATTATTTCATATATTATTATTTATACTCGTGTAATCTTTTATTTATATATCTATTTTTTCTGTGTGTATGCATGGATTTCGTTTTTTAGAATTTTTTACCTTCAGGAATTTCATAGAACGGCCACTACAGGTACGGCTTCACGGTACGGTGAATTAAAGAGTGAGAAGCCTTCCATTGCCTCACCGGACCTGTTCTTTTTACTTTTATTAAGTGTGCCAGCCAGCTAAGGTTACCGAGACTGAAAGGGGACACGCTAAGAGGGGAGACGGTGGGAGGGGACACGCTGGGAGGGGAGACGATGGGAAGGGGACATGCTATACTCGCTTATCCATAGGTGATTTCAAGCTTCTCATTCTAAACAAAACCTAACTATTAACTTTCACTAACCATGAGCTTTGTGGGTGCCTCTTTACTGTCATTCATTGTAGGTTATCGCTAACAGACCATCCAATGTGATATGTTGCTCTCTCTATCTATTTATTCATCTCTATCCATCTATCTATCTCTCTTTCCCTTTCTTCTGTGTAAAATTGATAGCTTTTTTGATGTTGACGTAAAAAATTTGCATCGAACAACGAGGCTTTGTAGTTCCAATTGCATTTTTTAGGCTGAAAACGTGACGGTAATTCCCTGTCCACTCGAGCGTCCCGTCCTAAGGCCTCTCAAGTGCAGTTTGACGCTAAAAAAAAAACATGAATAAAAGATTACACGTTCAATTGCTTCCAACACGTGTATTCACCCCATTGAGGGAAGGAAGAGCGTGTGAGGTACGAGCCATTAATCACGACGTAAATCACAGACACGGGAGAGTTGGAGTGAGTGTCTGACCTTCGTGCATAGATTATCATACCGAGTGATTCTATATAAGGACACGAGAGCTTGGTAGGAGAAGGCTTTGCTATATATGCTGCTTGGTATGTGAACTGCGTCTTGACTTATGATTTAGTAAACAGTGGAAGATTGTCCTCGTGTTGAAGGCACTCCACATTCCGTCACGCTAAAGTGAGTACATGCATGAGGTTTTTTTTACTGAACCTTCAACCTTAACGGCGTAATGATCGTTTACAAAGGAACCAAAGGAAGAAATAAATGTATATATAAAAGTCTTAGATTCCTAACAAACAACAGTATCATCCTCATATCGAAGTGTCTCTCAAAACTCTTTATCTTCCTTCAATACTAAAGTTATATATGTTTTTTGTATTCGTTGATGAGATCTTTGTCTACCCTCCCTCAGGAACAACGAACGTAATGCTCATGAATCCTGTCACGCTGCCTTGTAATGTGAAGCGATCGCACGGAGCATTTCAAGTCAACTGATGGGACTTGAGGAGGGATGAAGGGCCTGAGGGGACTGAGAGGCCTGAGGGGGGCTGAAGGGGCTGAGGGGGACTGAGGGGGCTGAGGAGGAGTAGAGGGAACACTAGTAATAACGGGGACAATGAAAACGGATATTGGGACCACTGACAACTTTTGTTCTGATGCTTTTTTAAGACTGCAGCTTTGGGCTATACGTACACTATATCGTTATATGTGTGCGTGTATGTCTGTATGTGTATGTGTGTCTGTCTCTCTCTCTCTTTTTTTCTCTTTCTCTCAAAACATTGCCCATCAGGATTCACTATTGATAAGGATAAGGTGACAGGCACCCAATTGAAGGTGGTCTGTCCACTTGCCTCTTGAAGGGATTCTGAATTTCACGAAATCCTGACGATACCATTAAGGAAATTCAACGTCATTGGTTCAGCTTGTGGAGCGTCAACCAATACGGGAGACGAGACGAGACGAGATGAGATGAGGTGAGATGAGGTGAGGTGAGATGAGGTGAGGTGAGCCGTCTGTAGGTGTTCTGTGGGACGAGACTCAAGAAGGGAAGGACAAGTTGTGCCACACGGTATTCGCGACACAGCAGCTGCACTCTTTAATAAAATGGGTATAATAAGGATGCACAATTGGTACTTTTAGTGATGAAATAGTTATATTTTTATTGTACTCTTACAAATCTACCCTTTTTGATTCACGCTTGCGTCTCACAACTGTCATCGTCACTGGTTTTTGTCTATCTAGAATGCATCATGACGTGCTTCCCACAACACTCTCATTTGTCTTCCGTATCTTTCTCTCACTCAATCTTTTCTGTCTTCCTTCTATACAAGTGACTCTTATTCTTAAATTTATTATCTCCACCTTACTACCATGTACTCCTAGATGTTTTGAATAACCTCATTCCTTCCTTCCTTCCTTCCTTTCTTTCTCACCTTTCAAAATCATCCAGGAAATTGCATCGTCACCCACTGCATGTTTTCTCTTTCATAAATACTGCCTCTTTGTTTTTCTGTTTTATTTTGCTGTGCTGAATACATTTTTCATGGCCTCTCCTTCACTTACGCAAATGCTGGCTCAGGCTTGCTTTTCATAGCTGGGCTGTAAATATTCAAATTCCGAACTGCCTTCTCAGAAACATGATCCGCGTGTTGTTTTACTCGTTCCAAACACTGAATTTGTTATTGAGGTATTAAACTTTTTTTTTTCTCTCTCTCTCTCTCCCTTTTGGTGAATTGAATTATCAAAATCGTTATTTATATGTTAAAGTTATAAGTAATTCAAATAGATGAGTGAATGAGTGAGTCAGTAAGTGAGTGAGTGAGTGAGTGAGTGAGTGAGTGAGTGAGTGAATGAGTGGCCTTGAGTCAGCTTATCGTGGCGGTGAAATATTAACCAGAACCTCTTATATTTTCACTTCATTCCTTGCAAATTCATAAACTTTTAATAGATGAACAACTGCTGATCCTCCATTGTTCTGCATGAATCCCATTAATTTAATAGAGACGAGTGAGGAATTCAATGTTAATATTTTTCTTACTATCATTGCCATATACTTTTTTTTATTTATTTTTTTTTTATCTGAGCATTCACTTACAATAAAGGCTTAAAGTTCATTTTTTCCAGACGAACTATTCTAAAAGCACTCCTTTATACTCCTTTGTACTCCTTTATATTGATCTCGCTCCTGTGCCGTCAAATCCTTCCCTTTCTTTAGGCTGCGGTATCAACACTGTTTCTAATTCCCTCGCATCGTGTATCGACTGAGTGTTCCTTGTATTACCTCCTCTACACCCACGTTCTCTTCCCCTTCACCCTACCACCACCACCACCACCACCACCACCACCACCACCACCAGATGACGTTATAATCACCGTGTTTACAGCGCCATTGCATGTAAACAGCCCAGTAAGGTTTGCGGCAACGAGCTGGAGGGTTTAATGATAAATTTATAACTGCAAACTCTATTATACTAATTAAAACCTGAAATTAATAAACTCGCAATTTTTAGTTCTTATATTTCATTTAAAAGTTCTGCCAACATATATAAGCCTCGCATTGAGTCAATATGATCGCAGTGGAATTAATAAACGAATAATGGACTCCTATAAATGGATATTAAAGCCGCTCGCTAACATTCCTTTAATCCTACTGAAATTTGTGACTCGCAACATCCACTAAATAAAAATAATAATAAAAATTAATAAAAAGGTGGAATCTGTTCATAGTCTAATAAAAAATATGAAATTGTAAATAATTAAGTGTTTTTACCTTCCATCGCTGTAGGTTAATGGGAATGATAGCTACCCGGCATTTATAAAGAGTCTCAGTGATGCGCTCTCTGATGACTCTGTGCGATACGATGCGATTTTGTCAGATGTTTAGCCTTTCCAGCGACGCTTTTTTCTTTCTGTCTTGTTGGTGTGAAAGTATTTATTTATTTTCTCAAGTATTTTCCGTGACCAGTTCATCGCATTACACGGGATTACGTCTTTATATTTAGTTCTAACTCAATATAGCCTACAGTTCGTAATTCCTGAACGTTGCCATCCCAGAATATATAAAGCTCCCGTCTGTGTTTAATTCCGAGTCACTGTACGAACACAATAACAATGATGATAATAACAAAAAATAATAACAACAACAACAACAACAAGTCTTCATTCTGGCTCTGAGCAAGCAAATCTGTCCTGTTTTTTATTTATATATTTTTTTTTTTCGGTACATTTTTTCCTTCACAACGGCACAGGATTTATGATTAGTAATGGTGATGAAAATACAAACTTTTACTCATTAATTGTATAGAATATTTGTATAATTTTAAAAAGTTCTACCTAAAAATACAGACATATATTGTTGTCTATGTATACTATTGGAAAAAAAAAACTATATAACTATACAAAAAAACATGCTATTTTCACACACACACACACACACACACACACACACACACACACACACACACACACACACACACACACACACACACACACACACACACACACACACCAGTTGACATCATCACTTATATATATCATAAGAATTAAAAAAAAAAAAGCAATCCCACTAGTGTTTATTAGGATCCAAGAGCATGACATAAGACACTTCAGGTTCTTATATTCTCCTTATCAATCAATAATAAAATACTTCATCGAGCGTCTTATATGATCAATGGTGGTCCTCGAACTCCGCTCTTGGACGTTGACTTAACCTTCATTACGCTCACTGCAGACTCGTCATCACGTAGATATTGAAAATGCATTAGTATTGAACCATGATAAGTTTCAGGAAGAGTTTCGTTAAAGTTGCAGATTTGTGAGGCAGCGTATGTGAATTTCATGTTTATAGAACGTTTTGGTCGACGATAACATATGGATTCGAGTATGAAACGTGCGACCAGTGTGTCACGCGTCAAGCTTCACAGGACGAGGAAGCCAGTGAAGCCAGAATGATGCTAGGTGTGTGTGTGTGTGTGTGTGTGTGTGTGTGTGTGTGTGTGTGTGTGTGTGTGTGTGTGTGTGTGTGTGTGTGTGTGTGTGTGAGTGTGTGTGTGTGAGTGTGTGTGTCTATCAATATCGCTCTGAATCATATGCCTTGATTCTTCCCTTAATATAAACAATGAATATTTGTTTTAACCATATAACCTTATACATTGATACTTTTTTTTACTACCCCCCAAAAAAATAATGGAGCTGCCTCATAGAAAGGGTCTCAGAGTACCATAGGCCGAGGTCACTAAGCAATTTTAATTTATTGTCAACGCTCAAAGAGAAAATTTTGCAGTGAAATTACATCAAAGGAATAAAAAGTTTGGGTTTTGTTGCAGCAGGATGAGTGTGGTAGTGGTGGAGGGGCAGGGGCGTGGGGAGGGGGAGGGAGAAGCGAGGTAGAGGTGTCATCCAGCTATACACATGTGATTAATTAAGTAAATTAAACGTATTATGTAATTAACGTTTCAAACAATGTGTAACCATTCATACTAACTAGCGAGAGAAAGAGAAAAAAGGAAAGCTCGTCTAGCCTGACTATAGATGTTCCTCGCTTAGTAACGTTCGGGTAATTGACTCCAGTTTGATCCTCGTGAAACGCTAAAAACTTAATCCAACCTAACCTAACCTAACCTAACCTAATATAAATCACGGGGGATTGTTTGTTTGGACGTGTGTTTGTTGAGTGCGTATGGGCGTGTGTGAAATGTGGGCGGTACTTGACAGCTATAACTCTTCCAGGCAGCCACCCACCACCTGGAGTACCGGGGTGTGTGGAAGGGACTGGTAGTAGTAGTAGTGGTGGTGGTGGTAGTGGTGGTGGTGGTGGGGGTGGTGGTAATTTATCTTCCTGTCCTCTACTGTAGCTATACCCATTTATACCTTGTTTACGGGCGCACGTTTCCATCAGGTGAGGCGGAGGTGGGCGTGGGAGTGTGTAGCTACTGTGTGATAAAGTGTTGGTTGTTGATGTGGCTGAGTTATGGAGTGAAGCTTGGCGATAAATATAAACCTAATCACATTATTTTCTCTCTCTCTTTCTTGCTATGTGTGTGTGTGTGTGTGTGTGTGTGTGTGTGTGCGTGTGCGTGTGCGTGTGCGTGTGTGTGTGTGTGTGTGTGTCTATAAATATGTAATGCAAAAATAGAACGTAATCAAGATGCACAACATTTTCTAGAATTCCTTTGTTAGTGTTGTCGGCTGAGCCCCCACGAGCCTAGCACCGCACAGCTGACACCACGGTAAGAGTCTTGTTACTATTGTTCCCAAGCTTCACTATATCTGAGGATGAAGCTCGTATAATGAAGCATCAAACAATATGATAAAAATGATGCAGTTTGATTGGAATCTATTGTCGGCGCAACGGCCTTCTGTTCAACCGGAACGACCCTGCCTATCATGTGTGTGTGTGTGTGTGTGTGTGTGTGTGTGTGTGTGTGTGTGTGTGCGTGTGCGTGTGTATGTGCGTGTGCGTGTGCATGTATCCAGACTGTCCTTTGAAGACCATTAGTACACATACACACAAAATAGAATAGTAGTTTAAAGCGTCTAATAAACACAACTTAACATATAATTGACTTTCGACCTGAAGTTCTTTGGTAGTATTGTGGTGGTGTTGCCACGATAAGAAACCTTCATTACGACAATATTACTTTAATCCTTTCCGGTTATATTTACGAGGTGTTGAAATTGGCGTATACAACAGCACAGTTATTAGTATTAGTATAGACCGTGCACCACATTCCTAGTGTCCATTCTCAGCATTATGAAGTGAATATATAAATGATATCATTGTTAGCAGCCGTGCACCGTTCAAGAGAGAGATTTTCCAGTTATTGTCCACTGTCATTCGTAAGTAACTGATCAACTGATAGCTTACGGTTATCAGTGTGCGGCGAGGCATGGACGGGGAGCTGCAACCCTAATGGCGACGTGCACGGAATGGCAAACGCTCACCAACCTGCAACACGGGGATCGAGAAGCAGCCGAGGAGGTAATAGCACTGCATTATCGAGTCCCCGGGAGCACAGCCTGACTCACAAATTGAAAATCCTTAAATGTATCGGAAGGACACTCAGAGGAGAGAAATGAAACAACATTGTGGAGGATAATGTGCTTCCAAACGACTGCAAACATACAGTCTCGTGGTCGTCACTGTCTGCATCTTGTTATTGGAATCATCAAAACACTCCAGAAGGTCTTTGATGCAGCGGCGGTGACTTCCTGGCTGCTCACCTCTGCCGCCACGTGAGCAGCGCCACTGTGACCTCCTGACTCATGTGCAAGCCAGGTCACCGTCAGCAAAGTGGAAACAGCAGATGAAAAAGCCGAGTATGTCTGTGAAATTGATTACGATGCGGACGAGTGATAGAAAGGAGAAAACTCGAAGTCCCTTTTTCGCCCAACAGCCGCAAACAGTCTCGTCTCAGAATATTTCCAACGTAACATATCAGCGGGACGTGTGTTGAGTCACGTTTTCTTCTTATATTGATATTTATGCATAAACATGTTTCATATTCCTTATTGCCGCTCTCTTGGTGGTAAGGATTTAAGAAACGAGTTTACGTCCCTATAAAGTAATAATTTCACCTAAAAATAGTAGTCAAGGCCAACAAAGCAGCGCAAGGAAAAGTGCTGCATAATAACTTTTCGCTCCAAAGTCTAAAGTCTAAAGGAAGAACTTAATGGTGAGGGCAGCGTGAGGTTTAAGGGAGAATATACCGCGACCTGTCTCCTATTATCAGTACTCGACACACGGCCAAGGTGATGAGTTGTGTCTAGCAGGAAGCAGAACAACCCCCCCCCTCACACCTATAAACACACACACACACACACACACACACACACACACACACACACACACACACACACACACACACACACACACACACACACACACACAGCGGTGGTATAAGACTCGCCAGCTCGACCTTAACAAGACACATTCCGGTTCCAACTGCGTAGGAAAGGAGGAAAAGGTGAAGGTTACTCAATTTTCGTTAAAAGTTAATCCGCTGACAAAGAGTAATCCGTAGCATTCCATTGATTGCCTTCTCGTATGTAAACTGAGGGGAAAGTATGAAAATCTTAAAGAAAAACAAGAGAAACATTGGTATAAAGGTTTTTTTTTCAAAGCTGCATAACATTATCATCGTGACGTCGCAGCTCGTACGGACAGACAATCAATGTTGTGTGAAACTTTAATACACATCGACAACACGACACTAGGCGCGCGTGCACTCACCCACCCACAATTCTTTCAGATGTGGCACTGCGCTTATGGCCATTCATTTCATCTGGTTTTATTTTTTAGTCCATAACCTGAATATTATAGGTCGAGTAATTACCTGATAATATAATGCAACCATCTTTTTTTTTGTATCCTAAAGAGCAGCCGCTGTAATGGTATTGTAATGAACGTTTACTTAATTACCAGAGTGGAAAAAATTAACCCAATATTTTTTTTAAGCTCCATAAATATAAGTATAGTTATAATGTTGCACCGTATAATTTCACTCTTCTTTTCTTTTTTGTTTTGTTCGGTACTAAAACTAATGATAATATTGCAAGGCGTACGTAACTTTCCCCCGCAGTAACGCCACGTAACAAAACCTCATTTCATTATTCAGTTTATTTACTTTTTTTTTTCTCTCTCTTTTTTTTCTTATAGGACTCACTTTTTCTTCCAGCGAGTGACAACCATAATGACATCACGTGAATTATTCTGAAAAAAATTGAAGGTTCCACTTAATGCTCTTTTTACTATACCAAAGAAGCTTTCCTCGTCCTCCTATACACTACATAGAGGGTGGGCTTGTAGGTGGGCGGGAGGAGCAGAGGTATTGTGTATGTACGTATATTCTAACAATGACTGCGTACACGTGTAGGTTTTCTGATACACACTAATTACTCTCCTTACAGAATTAGAACATATTAACGTTCTTCAATATTCTCTCTCTCTCTCTCTCTCTCTCTCTCTCTCTCTCTCTCTCTCTCTCTCTCTCTCTCTCTCTCTCTCTCTCTCTCTCTTTCTCTCTTTCTCTCTTTCTCACTCAGGTTTAAATAATAGTAACGTTAATGGTGATGAAGGTTGATGTTGATGACGCTAATAATGTAAAGAATACTGACAATGACGTGAAGTGATGACGCCCAAGTATTCATAATGGAGGTGGTGGTGGTGGTGGTGGTGGTGGTGGTGGTGGTGGCGGCAGTGGGTGGATATGACCCTATTATTAATGATGGTAAGATTAACATGAATAGCCAACGTTAAATAATGACAATGATGATGATGGATCTACTGATGAAAATAATAATGATGATGCGTAATAATATAATGATACTATGATACTAATGATGATGGTGGTATAATGGTAATGGTACTGTGAATATAATATAATTGTATATATGGTGTACTGATTCTGACAGTGATGATAATGATGAGGAGCAGTAGTGACAACAGTGAGTGAGTGAGTGAGTGAATGAATGAGTGAGTGAGTGAGGCAGTGAGTCAGTTAGTTAGTTAGTTAGTTAGTTAGTTAGTTAGTTAGTTAGTTAGTGAGTGAGTGCCGTTTAATCCTATCTAGATGTACTGAATCCAATTGAGATTAAAACCAGTAAAAATCTCAATCCAATGAGGAATAAAATAGGGAAAAAAATGTATCGGAATGCGTAGGGAAACACACACACACACACACACGCACACGCACACGCACACGCACATACACACACACACACACACACACACACACACACACACACACACACACACACACACACACACTCAAAGCTAAATCGTTAATCTCTTTACCGTTTTATAGAGAAACTTTGTCCACTAACACACTCGAGGAGTATTGACACGACACACAGACAGACAGACAGACGCAAACAAACACGTGGAATTTAGTATTTACCAAGTTATTTTTTTTTCCCAGACATTATCGATACG
>JAXIVD010007708.1:0-19364 GCA_036785275.1 Cancer borealis
CTGGTGATGAAGCTGCAGACGACAACCCAGATGATGCAGAATTTGACCCGTATGATGATGCCCTTGAACATGTATCTCAAGATATATTTGACATGCTTACTGTATCAGATGAAGATGATTTTGAAGATTTTTAATTAAATATCTATGTTTCGAATGTTTGAGGCAATTGTTGAAACAAGATATTAGAGCGCGCCAAGCATGGCGGTGCTGATGTTTATGATAATGTTTCTTTACGTTTTGAAAAATTAAGACTATTGTTTAGTAAAAGTAATATACGTACAATATGTAGTTTTTTAATTCCTTTAACTACTTACATCTTGAGCAACTAGTGTTGGAAGTAAATGTTGGAGTAATAAATTAAGGACGGGTGAACAGTGAACCTTACCATGAGAAAGGGGTCGTCTAATATAGCGATAATAGCTCAAAACCAAATTTTTTCCTTCGAAAATTGGGGGTCGTCTTATAGTCCGGCATATACGGTATGTATAAAGTGGTCTCTCTAGTTTTGCATCGCTTAAAATCTATGATTTACTAGTTCCACACTGAACCCATAATATCCCCCTTTTCTGCATCTGCACCCATTATTCATGAGTCCTACATTACCACATTCGTTCACTTAAAGGAAGTGTCTCCATACCACACACACAGACTCAACTAAAAAGTCACATTAATCAACTTATTATTTCCATTAAGGATGATTCTATGAGATTTTACCTACATGTTACAATACTGAAGTAATTAACCAGTCTTTGCATATTCTTTTTGTCAGGTACGGGGAAGGGGATGGATCATATTTGATGCAACAGGGATAACTTCCACTGTTGGGCCCAAATGTGGAAACCACTGATTATGTTCTGAGACTGACCCTTACACAGTGTGGTACTGTAAGGATTGGTTCTTTATATCCAAGAAACCTAGATGCATAGATGTGAGGGAATGCATGTGGATGAATTTATGTATGTAAGTAAGCGTCGTCTTAGCTAGATATAAGTTGTGTGTGTGTTATTCACCATGGTTTGGAGGATCATGCACCAGACTCATGATTGTCAGCCATTACCCTCCCAGAAAGGGCTCAGAGCTCATAGAGACAGATCTATGGCTCTCACACATAACATATCCCCATCCCCTTGCTGAAGAGGGACAGTAACGGCTCCATTTCAGTGAAAAATCATTAGCAACCTGAACAGGGTTGGAACCCACGCATAGCCAGATGGAAGGCAGAGACATCAACCGGTGTGTGTGTGTGTGTGTGTGTGTGTGTGTGTGTGTGTGTGTGTGTAATAATAATAATAATAATAATAATAATAATAATAATAATAATAATAATAATAATAAACGGTTTTATTTTATTTTACTTTATAGTTGCAGCTGGTTAGGCTGAAAATCTACAGACAAATTTACACAAAGACAAATTTTTACACAAGTATCCCATGAATTTCCCCCCCCCCCCCATTTTCTATGCTACTCGGGGTGACAGGCCACCCATTTTTGGCTGCCGTAAGGCGCCTACAACCGCTGTTTTAACAGCGGCCCGAACAGTGATAAGGGTCACAGCCGTATATTTTTATTTATGGGAGATTTGTTTTCTCCCCCCTGAAAGCGGGTCACAAACCCCGTCTGAGATCAGGTACCTCATTACTGTTTGGTGAACAGGGACCACACACTTATAAGAGACTTGGTCCATATGTCTCCTACCCGGCGCGGGGATCAAGCCCGCGACATCTCGCTTGTGAGGCGAGCGTCCTAACCACTAGACCACCGGGTGTGTGTGTGTGTGTGTGTGTGTGTGTGTGTGTGTGTGTGTGTGTGTGTGTGTGTGTGTGTGTGTGTGTGTGTGTGTGTGTCCTTCACCACAATCTTGAGGATCATGCACTGGACTCGTGATCACCAGCCATTATCCTTCCGGAGAGAGCTTAGAGCTCATTATAATCCAATCTATAGGTAAGACTGTGACCCTTCACGCACCACACTCCCAATCCTCTTGCTTAAGGATGACAGTAACTGCTCAATGATCAGTTAGAACTTTGCACCTTGAACGAGGCACAAACCTTATCCTGCCAAGTGACTGGCTAAGATGTTATCCACTAAGCTACCAAACTGTGCATTTACCTACCGTATATACCGGACTATAAGACAAGATTTTTTGCCAAGTTTAAGGTTTCTAAATCTTAGGGTCGTCTTATACCCCGAGAATAAAACACAAACCTATAACTCAGTGATGAATATTCAACGCCACTGTACCTTGGAATTCATTCTGCAGCCACACACGTGTATGCATAATATAAATATATATATATATATATATATATATATATATATATATATATATATATATATATATATATATATATATATACACACACACATACACAGGCGTGCGGACCCACCCTAATTCTCTGGGTGTCGAATATTTACTGACGTCACGTGCGGCCCACAACACCTTCGTGGCGGGCGCCCGGCAGCGCCAAATTACAACAATCAGTTACCGATTCACAGAAATCATGACGCCGATAAATACTGTTAATGTTAAGCTAGCCAATCATAGCCTTTGCAGCTAATCGCATTATGAAATTAAAGCTGTTGACTATTTGTGGGCTACTTCTGAAGCAGACGATAACCCAGATGATGCAGAATTTGATGCGTATGATGATGCCCTTGAACATGTATCTCAAGATATATTTGACATGCTTACTGTATCAGATGAAGATGATTTTGGAAGTTTTTAATTAAATATCTATGTTTTGAATGTTTGAGGCAATTGTTGAAACAAGGTATTAGAGAGCGCCAAGCATGGCGGTGCTGATGTTTATGATAATGTTTCTTTACGTTTTGAAAAATTCAGACTATTGCTTAGTAAAAGTAGTATACATACAATATGTAGTTTTTTAATTCCTTTAACTACTTACATCTTGAGCAACTAGTGTTGGAAGTAATTGGAGTAATAAATTAAGGACGGGTGAACAGTGAACCTTACCATGAGAAAAGTGGTCGTCTAATATAGCAATAATAGCTCAAAACCAAATTTTTTTCCTTGAAAATTGGGGGTCGTCTATGTTTTGAATGTTTGAGGCAATTGTTGAAACAAGGTATTAGAGCGCGCCAAGCATGGCGGTGCTGATGTTTATGATAATGTTTCTTTACGTTTTGAAAAATTCAGACTATTGCTTAGTAAAAGTAGTATACATACAATATGTAGTTTTTTAATTCCTTTAACTACTTACATCTTGAGCAACTAGTGTTGGAAGTAATTGGAGTAATAAATTAAGGACAGGTGAACAGTGAACCTTACCATGAGAAAAGTGGTCGTCTAATATAGCAATAATAGCTCAAAACCAAATTTTTTTCCTTGAAAATTGGGGGTCGTCTTATAGTCCGGTATATACGGTAGTTGTAATAAATAGGGCCTGCACTACACGTGTGGTCCTGTCTCCGTATCTATATTTGTCCAGTGTTTCCTTCAGTTTTTGCCATTATCATCTCTTCTTTCAGTCCATTCCAAGTATCTATACACTCATACCTCGGTGTAACGGACCTCGTTTTAACGGATTTCGAAAGCAACGGACAATTTGAAAATCCCGCGGTACGGAAGGAGATGTGGCAACACCGGACACGACCTCTGCTGATCGCGAATTGGGAGGCGGTCAGTTTGTTTACAGCCAGCAGTGCAACAACACGTGTAGCTCATTGTTCCATGGTTTTTGACCTTGTTGTGCTCAAATTATCATAATTTTCTACAACTATGTCATCTGGAGGAAAAGTAGAAAAGAGAAAAAGGGTAAATTTAACTGTAACACAGAAGTTTGAGCTGATCAAAATGTTAGAAAGTGGTGCGTCTGTGAAGCGGGTGTGTGAGGAATATGGTGTAAAAAAACAAACTGTTTCAGATATTTGTAAGGCAAAATCTAAACTTATCGAATATGCTGTGTAGTATTCTGTTGATGGATATTCAAGCAAGTCTGGTTCTGTAGCGGTGCACAAGCATATGAAGATTGGTAATCAGAAGGAGTTAGACGAAGCCGTGTATAAGTGGTATGTGCAGCAAAAGGCTTTTGGTACTAAAGTAACTTCTGAAACCATACGAAATGCATGTGACCAACTTAGTAAGCACTTAGGTATTGAGTGCAGTGCTAGTGATGGTTGGTTGTGGCGTTTCCGTAACCGGCACGGACTGCCTGATACGCAACTGAGGGGTGAGGCTGGCGGTGCAGATACGGCAGGCGCTGAGGTTTATCGGATTCAGCTTAATGAGCTAATTAAGAAAGAAGGTCTTCTTATGTCTCAAGTATACAACGCCGCTCTCTGCCTAATAATACTCAGGCAAGTAAGGATGAACAAGTAATAAGAGGGAAGAAAATGAGTAAGGAAAGGATTTTGGCACTTTGTTGTGCTAGCACTGACGGTATGCATCGTCATAAGTTGGTGGTTGTTAGCAAATCAGCACTGGAGCTGCAAAGTTCCAGTGACTCAGAATAAAGAATAAATTTCTGAGGCGCCACTATACGATCACGGCATATCAAAACTACCTCTTCACCATCCATGGTAAGTCTGATTTTCAATTAAAATTGTTGATTTATTATATTATAGTGTATATTTACAGTGTACAGGTATTTTACACTGTTAGATATAGATAGTGTGCTTGATTAAAAGTACAGCACTGTACTTATTACTCTGTCTTTCGTAACGTAATTATTAATATTAGCCGTAACCTGGGTATTCATACCGTAGATTCCGATTATCGGTACTAACGGACAATCGGCATTATCGGACTGATGCTCCCCCCTTTTAGTCTGTTAAACTGGGGGATGAGTGTACTTCTCTGAGGAAAACTTTACTTTTTTGTGTCGTTCAAGCAAATTCCTTTTTGCAACTTTTTCTTGTCCCCTCAAATTTCTAGCTTCTCCTTTTATTCTCAATATTAGATTTTTACTGCTTCCTTCAGGTTGTTCATCAATTTATAGATTATATATTCATATATTATATATTAAGTCACCTATTTCTCTTCTCTCTTCAAGCATGTTAAGTTGCATTCCTTTTAATCTTTCCTCATATGTGAGATCTTTCAATTCTGGCACCACCATCTTAGCTGTTATTCTCTATATTCTTTCTAATTTCAACACATGCTTTTTATTGTGAGTGGACTATATTATTTATGTGGGTGTGTGTATTTACCTAGTGTGTGTTTGTTTGTTTTTGCCTTGCCTTCCCAAATCTTGCTCCCAAACTTAAATATAGCCCCCAACCCCTTAAAAGAATAATTGAATAATATACATAAAATACTAAATAAATAAATAGATTAATTAATTAATAACACTCCCATCAAGACGTTTGAACACATTCCTAATGTCTTTAGCCTGAACTTTGGATCAATAAGGCTATACTGAAACCAAGACTGGTGATTGACCATTCATGATACAAGTAACCTTTTCAAAAGTCAACTAGTCAATGTAGTGTAACGAATGTTTACACTTTAGAGAGTTATGTGAAATATGCTGTGATGGAGTATATTTTATAAAAATAATTTATTTGTCATCATCTACAACACTGAAGATCTTATGTACTATGTACAAAACCTCAGAGACGTTAGTTAATAATTTGTGTAACACAGTCAACTTTGCATTATGGCAGGATCGCAGCCTTCACACATTTCTTCACCATGATTTATGTTTTTTGTCAACTTTGTCAACTATTCTATAAATTGGTCTTTTCACTTCATATTGAGTTGCCACAGAACATTCCATTGTGTATGTACTGTTGGATACTAGTAACATGCTATTCCCAGATAGTGATCAGCTAAATAGGGATGACATAGTACTTTTCATAATACATCATCCCTTTTACCACTTTCTCTTTATGAGGAATTAAAATGGATCATCAGCATTGAACTGCAACTTCCACAAATTATTTGTTGCTAGTGTAACGTGCTTCTGGCCCTTCCCGTGTGTCTGGTTCCACCTTGACTTATGTACACAGTGTTTGTGTTTATGAACAAACTCGCTTCTAGTGCATTCTAGATTCTCAACTGCCACAGAATACCACAATGCAAGATCTTAACACAAGAATGGCCTAAAATGACTATAAAACAATGCCTCCAACATACACTAAATATACATATATAATGATATAACAGGCATATACACTCCTTCCATGAGGATAGGTTGTAGCATATTCGATTTTATGCACATCACTATTTCTTCCCTGAAATATTTTCTATCCGTATCATTCTGAAGCAGAATGTAGAACAAAACCACACAAAATTATTTTGTTTAAAAACTTCAAGTATGGATAAAAACGAGAAGTACGTTATACCAGACAACACTATAGTGATTGAGAACATCATTAATGTCATAATACTTTCCACTACTGGCCACCTGCACGAATATAATAGCAGCAGCTTTCATAGTGTCACACATTTTTACAGTTGTGTTTCCACAGAGTGAAAATTAGGACCAGTGGACAAATTGGTTGACAAAAGGTGGTGTTAATTAGTATTAGTATTTAATGTCAGATAAATATTTGCCAAAGTTAAGGGTTATGGTATGAGTCATCCCTTATATAATGTAAACAATGTTTATGGGCTCGGTAATATTTTTATCTTTGCACTAATTGTTTTGTTATATATTAAGTGCAAAGACTGCGATCCTATTTTAATATTAAAAGAAGAATGGGAGTGCTGTACTTGAAAGAAAAGAAAATAATTTAAAAACATATGACTAACAAAATTTCCACTTTAGGATGTCATACATATTCATCATCCAGTTAAAGCCAAATAATGAGCACAAAGTGAGAGCAGTATGACTACCCAAGGATAACCTCTAACAGCTCTAAGCTATTCAACAATACTAACCACAATGTTCTTGACTGTGCTCTATCAGGAGTTAACCCCCAAATAAGACATGACAAGTACGACAAGTTATGTGAGCAAACAGCAACATGCTGAGTCAGGATTCAGTAACAACTTAGCACAATGGGCAGCTAAGCCTTAATACCCTGCTTGGCCAACTAAGACTTTGCCCAACATATGAGTCAGTAAACCAGTCTGGCGTTAAGTAGAGTCACACTAGGACTACATGACTAAAAATTTTTAAAAGATATTAAGGCTTAACTATATGCATCTGGTCTGCTCCTTAATAATCTGCGTCTATCACACTAGCCATAAAAATGTTTTTTTTATACACATTGCCATACAAAACTGTATCCTGAGCCACTAAGAAGACTTCAATTTAGTTCTTAGAAAACTAGTTCTTCATTCTGGTAAAACAAATCAAAATTTTTATGTTTTCATATTAAATAAGTTATGTAAAAAATTACTGTAACAAGCTTATTTCTTTTAAATCATATACAGTAAACCATAATTCTTCTGTGAATAAAAATGTCTATATCTTTGGAACATTAAAAGTGAAAATAATAAACTGATCAAACCCGTGCATCGCTTAACTGGGGAGATTCAACAAAAATAAGTGTTACTCACGATCACACTTTTGGGATGGTGGTCACCAGACTTGTTTCAACAGGACAGTACACACATAGGCTGCACAAGGCGCCCACCATCATACACCACTGATATGCAAGACTTGTTTGTACTGCCGTTGAGCCAGTGTTTAATTTAGGATATAAATTATCAATTTTCAAACTTCCAATTTGGAAGCAATAACATCTGTGAATCATGCCACTGTAAATTAAATATCTCCCTTCATTATTCCGCAAGTGAGACTAGTTGTCACAACACTGTTGGTGCTGTACTTCAGTCCCGACATCATGTGGTATAACTTTGCAACTATGGCAGGTTTTCCACTATTCCTGTAACTAATTATTTCGGGGAAAGAGTAACAGTTGATTTTTTTAAGTATCCATTTCATTTGAATTGTGTAAGGCATTCATAACATGTCTTTCTTGGTTTATGTGGACACCAATTCACTGGTTGATGAGACAATCGCGTTCATGCTAGAATACACGGTTAATCAGTGTTAAAGCATCAATGAGGACTTTTCAAACATTGTACATATTAAAAGACAATACTTGGTGCTTCATCACTTGTTTCTTGTATATGACAGGGGTAGGTTACCTCCTCCCTGCTGACTTCTGCTAGCTAGTACATGCTAGACTCGTGGCCTGCCAGGATGTACAGGTTTAACCCCTGGTTGACGTCGGACAGGGTGCTACCCTTGCATTCCAGCATAGAGGACGGCCGACTTTCCAATGTAATGATTCTGCAAGGAGAAACAATGTTGGAACAATTGCTCATGAAAATTAATCAACTTATTCTAGGTTTCCCTTGAAAATTGATTATATCAAAATAGCAGTATCCAAAAGTTTCAAAACTAAACAGAGTTATGATTTTTCTTTGCATTTCCAGCAGTGACTACTATAACATCAATTTTTATGTTAACAGTTACCACACAGGATGACAATTGAATTATGTCTTCATAAACCCAAAGGTCACACAAAAGATGGGTGACAATATACAGACAGGCAGTTTAACATCAATTTAGCATGCTGCATCATCTTTCTTATCTACAATTTCCTGGAAAAAGAAAAGAAAAAAGGGAAAAAGAAAAGAAAAAAACGGTATACAATCCACAAGTACTGCAATATAAATGGGATACTGTGACAATGAATGTTTCAATACTTTCACTTCACTCATAAACACCAAAATTAAATAGTATAGGCAATGACCACTTAATAATTTAATCAAATTAATTGGATACCATTCATGTTAAAAGAAAAGCTTTATCTATCAGCAGTCTGTATCTCTCTTTATTCCATGGTTCAGTGAATGTGTGTATTTACTTAGTTGTAGTATACAGGGTCTGAGCTAAACTCATGTGATCCTGTCTCCGTATCAATATTTGTCCGGTTTTTACTTCACTTGTTGTACATTCTCTCAGTCCATTCCAAGTATCTATACTTCTCTCGGGAAAACTGAATTTTTTTGTAGCATTCAAGCAAATTCCTTTTTGTAATTTTTTTCTTGTATCCCCTCAAATTTCTAGTTTCTCCTTTTCTTCTCAATATTAATCTTTTATATGTTTCTTCCAGGCTCTTCATCAATTTATTTATTGTAATTAAGTCACCTCTTTCTCTTCTTTCTTCAAGTGTGCTTAGTTGCATTTTTCTTAATCTTTCCTCGTATGTGAGATCTTTCAATTCTGGCAGCATCTTAGTTACTACAGGTTAACTAACACTAATCTGGCAATCAATATTTCGGTTTCATTAGTTTTCCGGCATGAACATTGGAGAGCAGTTTCAATTTTCCTGGGTTGGCGTGCCACTGATTTCAGGAGGCGCTTTTTGTTTTGATGGCGCTGTACCCAGAATCAGCTGTATGCTCACAGTCCTGACAGTATCAAGACACCTCTAATGTTAACTAGACCTCCATCCCTTGCTTCTATTTCTCCTACTGTCCTCTTTACAGGGTCTGGCGAAGAGCGTAATTTTTTTTATTTTACATATTTCTATTTTCCCTTAGTAAGTACCCTTTTAATGTCAAAAAACAAAACAAAAAAAACACAGGTCTTCCTTCTCATTTGTTTGCCGTAATTGTTAAAATCTGCTGCTGGTAACCCCATTATAGATTCGGTGAATAAAAGAAGTGGCGTGAAATGGATGGCATAAATTGTGGCCAGGTTTAATGTTTACTTCTGCATCTAACGGAAACACTGTAAATGATTTTGCAGGGTTTAGGGTTTCAAAAGAAAAGCAGCTTATACAGGAACTTCTTGCTTTCACTAAGGATGGTAGTAATCCTGGTGCCAAGGCTTGACATCAAGGCTAAATGATGCTGTAATGGAATGGCTGTATTCCTTTAGTTGTTGAATATTGAAATTTCATTTGCTTTACATTTGTGTTCAATTTTTCTTTCATAAAAGAACTGTAATAATTTTGTTACAATATAGTATATAGCATACATGAGAGTCAGGGGACAAAACATCAATAATCCGGAAATTTTGATGGTTAGAGGGGTGAACAGTCTGAGTTATAGAAGAGGGAGAGTTCAGAGTAGAGGATTAGTGAGTGGTTTTACTTTTGTGAGGTATATATGGTTCTGTTTATGAAGTAGGAGGATTGGTATTAGAGAAACGGGTACAAGAAGAGGTGAAAGAGATGAGGGAGTTGACAGGTGGGCAGTTAAGGGAATTTTCAGAGCCGTGGTCAGAAGTGTGTCCTTGTCAAAGTTAGAGAAGTCAGGGAGGATGAATTTTTTGAGGTGCACTACCCAATGCACCTGTTTATTTAGAATGTTCATAACTGGCCGTAGCATAACTAGCCACAGTGAGCCGAACATAGTGGGGAATATAACTGGTCTGCTCCCCATATCTGAATGGAGAGTAAAGGTAATGAAAGACAGAGATTATACCGTGCACATGGCACCCTCAGGCCGTTCATGAATAAACTTGTAGTTAGCCTTTCATCCTCTCAGCACGGCTCATGTACTTTAGAAAAAAAAAGGGATAGTGAGAGGCTTGGAAGAAAAAATAGATGAAAGAATGGGGAATAAAGCTAGTATGTAAAAGAAAAAAGCCAAGCAAAAGTTTGTTGGACCAGAGATTGAATTCCAAGGCAACACTGCATCAGGCCACAATCTCTGGTTCCAAAGCCCCTTCACAACGACAATGGGCTTGGAAATGGAGGGGGATTATCTCGTGAATCCCTGTTGTATAATTCATCCTCTCCCCAAAATCTCTATTGATCCCAGTTCTCCAATTCTTTCCGTTATCATAACTCATATTTTCTTTTTCAACATCCAATGATTCTCCACTGGAATATCCAAGGTTTCCGCTCCCTTAGAAATTACTTTCGCTGACTATTCTCTATCTCTATCTTCTTCCAAGACTGATACACTAACTTACATCTTACAATAGCTTTTTCTTGAACACTTTTCTACTCATGCCAATTCCACTGCTGTTTTTACCGATAGCTTTAAATCCCACTATGGCTCTGATTTTGCCATTCTTTAACAAATCCACTTCCTGCATTTGATCAAACTATTTCACAATAGTTAACCGATCTTTCCTTCACCATACTTTGCCTTGCCATCATCTTTTTGCTCTGCCGTTTGCCTCAGCTTAACAGCGCTATGTAAGCTCTGAGATCTGCCGTTTACTTAATTCACAATAATTTACTCACTCACTCCTCGTATGTTATATTTTCCTAATCTGGCACCATTTTAGTAGCTATTTCCTGTATTTTTTCCAATTTCGTCACATGCTTTTTCTTGTGAGTGGACCATATAACTTCTTCATATTCCAATTTTGGTCTAATCATGTAATGAATCATTTTTTTCATCATGTCTATCTAACTCATCAGCTCATGAGCAATAAGTTTTCAGACAAGAAATTCTATCACAGTTTCTTTCTTAATACACTTGCAATTGCAGATCCAGCACCTTCAACCTGATGTGATGCATGGAAAAAAATATAAATATTGATTATGAGAAAGACAATTTTGTCAGCTGGGAATGTGCTTTGAAGGTAAGTTAGAGCAAATTTAGTTAAACTGTATTGATATAGAACTCCAAAGGACCTTAGACCAAAATGTGTAATTCCTAATGAAGTACTTGGCAGCATCAACATGTGCTCTCTTAGTAAGCATCTCTAACACTTCTGCTGCACACAGAGACCATGGTGTTTGAGTCTCCCTCACCACCAGAGTAGTCACCTTAGAGTGAGGCATGCTTGTTGTACACTGAAAGCTTGGCACAATTTCACAGCACACTAGTAAACAAACAAGCAAATAAACAATAGACATGAGGAGACAAACAGACAACATGCTGGTGTTAAGTGACAGGGTAGAGTGATGGGTGATATGGCTTGCACCACTACGGTTTATTAGTCAGGAAATTTCTTCCTTTCTTTGTAGTCATATAATCTGCCCAAATGCCTTCCCTGCCACATGTGTCAATCTGCATTATTCCCTACCAAGATGAACAATTGGATTCTGTTCTAAGTATAAGAGAAATGAGTAATGTGAGTACTAAATATTTGAGTCATTAATAATCCTTGTCACTGTGTGAATAATATCAAGAATAATATAAAGCAGGACACACGAGCAATATCCTGCTCATCTGCAATCAGTTCAATGAGTTTAGTAGAACAGTCAGGCCAACTGACATCCACTTCATGGGATATGAGAACGGTACCAGTACAAGTATTCAGTTTGGTATCAGAGGACACTGGGAAAAATCACTAATCAAGGTGTTTTTTTTTCTTTCTTTTTTTTCTTTTTTTTACCCATGGTGTCGGTAGGCTTCAGGGAGACCTTAGATGGTTGGCCTCCACCCATTAGTAGCGCGGGTTAGATTTTTTAAGTGACGCCTTGTTTCTTTTTATTGATAGGCTCATGCTGTCAGCAGAAGTTCCTTGCGCATATAACGTTGCATTCCCAGCAAGGAGGATGTTATGGCAGCATGTGGGTGATCTTAGGTCACTCGGCGGTAGTAACGAAGAAAAGTGACCAGCCCGTGCCGAGGCTCGAACGTCGGACCCTGAGCTGGTATGCCCGACCGCTAGCCACTAGACCACCGCGTTACTTCAGCTTGGGATTCTGTGTCAATAATGACTAGGCGAGATCTGTCAGGTTGTGTGTGGAAGATTACCCTTCTCACATGTCATTGGGTGCATTTTTTAAATTGGAAAGTGTTTTTTGAGTATGGAGCATGAGCAGGGATATGAAAGTATTTGTTCCATCGGCGAGGACCAAAGAGGCTGGATAAAGGAAGGTGATTAGTGGTAATGGATGGGCATGGGCAAGGGTGAGAGGAGGAGGGAACAGTATGGGTTATAGAAGAGGGAGGGATCAGAGTAGTTTTACTTTTTGGAGCTATATATGGTTCTAATGTGGTTATAATGGTTATAATGATTGGTGTTGGTGTTAGGGGAACAGGTACACAAGATGAGGGAGTTGACAGATGAATGGTATATTGGAGTTTTCAAAGCCAAGATTAGAGGCATTTCCTCGTCATAGCCAGGGAAGTCTAGGGGATGATTTTTTTGAGATGTTAATTTAGAATTTTCATGATTGGCCATGGTGAGCTGAATGAAAGTGGGGGATGTAATTGGTCTGCTGCCCATAACCCTCATGGAGAGTAAGGGCAATGAAAAAGGGAGGGTATACCGTGCCCATGGCACCCTCAGGCCATTCATGACTGAACTCGAAGTTAGTCTTTCATCCTCCCTCCCCTCCGTTTCCAAGCCCATTAACGTTGTGGAGGGGCTTAGGGACCAGAGCTTGAGGTCTGATGGTGCAAAGCTTCAGAATTCAGTCTCTGGTCCAACCAATTTTCGCTTAGCCTTTTCTCTCTTGCTAGCTTTGCTTCCCTTTGTTTCATCTATCTTTTCTTCTTAATCTCTCACTATTCCCTATTTCCTAAAGTGTGATAGCCGTGCTGAGAGGATGAAAGGCTAACAACAAGTTCAGTCATGAGCGGCCTGAGGGTGTCATGGACACAGTATACCCTCCCTTTTTCATTGCCTTTACTCTCCATGGGTGTTCTGGGCAGCAGACCAGTTATATCCCACACTTAAACTCGGCTTACCATGGCCAATTATGAAAATATCAATTTAACAAGTGCACTGGGGAATGCATCTCAAAAAATTAATCCCCCGACTTCCCTGGCTTTGACAAGGACACACTTCTGACCACAGCTCTGAAAACTCCTCTGACCACCCACCTGTGAACTCCCTCGTCTCATCCACCTCCTCTTTTACATATTTCTCAAACACCAACACTAACCCCTACTTCTACATCTGTATACTCCAGTATAACCACCTTGGAACCATATATACCACCAAAAAGTAAAACCACTCACCAACTCTCCACCCTGGCCTCGACCTCTTCTATAACTCAGGCTGTTCCCTTCTCCTCTCACACTCGCCCACGCCCATCCACTACCACTATCACCTTCCTTTATCTATCCTCTTTGGTCCTCGCCGATGGAACAAATACTTCCATATCCCTGCTCATGCTCCATACTCAAAAAACACTTTCCAATTTCAGAAATGCATCCAAAGACAGGTGGGAAGGGTAACCTTCCACACAAGACCTGACAAATCTCGCCTAGTCATTGTTGACACAGAATCAGAAGCTGAAGCAATGCTCACTCTAAAAGAGCTTGATGGGAAACCATTACTGGTACCGTTCTCATTCCCAATGATATCTACCCAGACGGCATCAGTTGATCTGATTGTTCTCCTGACCTTTTTGAACTGATTGCAGACGAACATGATATCACTCATGTGTCCTGCTATACCATTAATCCTCGTGGCCGTCGCAAACATCCAGTAAATATTGCAAGAATTGCATTTAAAAGACAAGATCATCCAGAAAGGGTATACATAGATGGAACCTTCTGTAAGGTTAAACCTTACATTCCCCCACGTCAGTGCCAAAACTGTTGGAGATTCAGACATCCAGCAAAATACTGTAGATCCACGACACATTGCCCTCTCTGTGCCTCACCTGGCCATACACGTACAAACTGCCCTTCAACAATACACATCTGTGCAAACTGCACCCAAGAACATAATGTCTTCTTTAGAGGCTGCCCTGTTTACAAATTGGAATCTGAGGTTGCTGCCCTTCGCTTCAAACATGGCTTAACACTCAAAGAAGCTAGACAAGAAGCCCGTCTCTGTGGGTTCCAACAGATTCCTCTCTCAGCGCATCTCCATTAACATCCCACAAACCACCACTTAACACTGACTCTCCTCCTACTACATTCCATCCTTCTTCTTCCACTCACACCGCTTCCTCTTCCACTCCTCTTGTTCCTTCATCTAGTTCAATTACCTCTTCCACTTTTCTCATCCACCCTGTAGTTACTTCAGCACCAGTGAATAATAATTTTTCTCCTAAACCCCAACCTCTACTCCTTCAACTTCAAACCTTACCCTCTTCTGCATCGTACTCCAGTACTTAACACCAAGCATCGCTCCTGTGCTTCTCCTCCAAAACCTTCTACTAATTCTACTTCCTTTTTAATCACTAAAACTTCTTCCCTACAACCTCCGGCCAAGAAAATTTTTACTCCCACTCTCTCATCTTCTTCCCCTAGTGAGACCATCTCTGACATTGAAGCCTTCATAGCAGAACCTTTCATTGATACCTCACTCCCTTTTCCATCCTCTAGTTCACCACATACCACCTCCGAGAACATCCTCTGTGTTTCAGCAGAAGTTCATCAACCACCCAATAATCTTCCTCCCACTCCTATACCTCCTCCTCCTACACCCCCTCTGCCTACCCCTACTCCTCTCCCATCTTCCTCTCCTCCTTCCCCATCACCCATTCCCTACTCTTCACCTCCATTCTTGGCTATCCTTTACCTCCTGGAGTCTCTCGTGAATCCCTGCTACATAATTCCTCAATCCAAAATCCCTCGTGCCCAGATACTGCCTTTACTTCTATAACATCTACTTCTGATCCCTCTACCTCTACTAATCCCATTACTCCTACCCCTATCATTATCACAACTCGTTCCTCAATCCAAAATCCTTCCTGCCCAGATACTGCCCTTCCTTCTACAACTCCTACTTTTTTATTATTCAATGATGTCCATCCTCCACTGGAATATCCATGGTCCCCGCAACCTAACCCATAGAAATTACCTCCACTAACATAATTTCCTTCCTACAACAAATACACATCCTTCATTTGATTTAATCCTTTGACTATAACTAATTGCTCTTTCCTTCCCCATAATTTGCTTAACCTTCACCTCTACTATACCGTCTATCTTTTAGATTAACATAGCGCCATATGACCTTATATCTGGCGCTTGATCCTTTTGCATTAACTAACTAACTAACTTTCATCCTCTCAGCACAGCTCTTACAATTTAGGAAAAGAAGGGAATAGTGGGCGGTTAGGAAGAAAATGCAGATGAAATAAGGGGAAATAAAGATAGATAAAGAAAAAGGCCAAGCAAAAATTGGTTAGACCAGAAATTGAAGTCTGAGGCATCGCAGTATCAAACCTCAATATCTGGTCCCGAAATCTCTCTACAATGGCAATGGGCTTGGAAACAGAGGGATGAAAAGGTGTTGGTAGGCCAATAAAGATGATTTAGTGTGACATGGAGTGGTTGTGTGTTGGTGACAGGTGTGTGGGTGGTGTCAAGTGACCAGTTGTAAACATCCGCTAATGATGGTGGCCTTTTTTATGATGTTTTCATTTTCAAGGGAAACTTAGATCTATACAATACATTGTGTTTGCATAAACATGGTGAAAAGCTGGTGAAAGTCTAGTAAATGTGAGAAAATGGTGTAAGCAGCAGTGTTTGTTTTGGTACCCGTTGCAGTGTGTCAAATGTCCCAGTGATATTGTTGTGGTCTACAGAATAAGTTGTGATAGCATAAATACAGTGAAAAAATTATGAAAGCTCAGTAAAGAGTGAGAGGTGATTGTATGAATAGCAGCGTCTGGATTGGTGGCGGCAATGGTGTGTCAAGTAACCCAGTCATAAAGATACACTGTTACCATGTGTTTATTAAAGTTTATTAATCATGGCTCCCAAACTCTTCATTTCATCAATCCTTTCATGAACCTCCAAGTTTTGGGAAAGTTGGATATGAGTTGTCTGGAATCCTGGAACCAATTACTATAATTTTCTATTGAAATTAATTGAAATAGTTCCTGTCCCTAATATGATTCATACTTAGCACAGCACGTTTCAAGTACCAATTAGGGACAGGTTGTTCCTACTGTAGACTGTATTTAATTTCTTCTGTGTAATATATATGCAGTACAGTGCTCCCTCCAATTTTTTGTGAAATTGGTCGACATTGCAGGCCGCAAAATTCGAATTCACAAAATTGGAATAATTAACCTTATGGTGATTTTAGTCATATTTTTGCCCTTGTTTGAACACAAATATATGTAATTATACATTCTATAATAATGAAAAATACAGAAAAACATAAACTTTATCATTATCTATAAGAAAATTTATTCAAATGACCATTTTACTGTACCTGGGTTTGCAGAGATGGAGATTAGTCTCGGTCACAAAATTGAAATATCGCAAAATTGGAGGGAGCACTGTATGTTGAAAATAATGTATATGCATTATTTTGATGATAAAAACATTTTTGTGACAGCAATGAGAGGATTATATGCTCAGCATTTCTTTCAAGAAAACCTATGTGACAATAATGGGTCAGTCACTATAAATAAAACTTGTGTGTGACAATAACGGATCAGTCACTATAAATAAAACTTGTGTGTGACAATAACGGATCAGTCACTATAAATAAAACTTGTGTGTGACAATAATGGATCAGTCACTATAAACAAAACTTGTGTGTGACAATAATGGATCAGTCACTATAAACAAGTTTTAAGTTAAAACTTTGACAGTAAATTCGATGTTAAAGATACTGATTTCCAAATTGGAACTACCCTGCCTTCCTCCCTTATTAGTCTGGATGTTTGAAGTTTTACTGTACACATAACATAACTGTAAATGCATGAAGTTAGCTAAACATTTTATGACACCATCCAAATTTAGTTGAGTAATATATGTAGTGGGAGATGCAGGAGGCATGAGCCAAGTGACAATTTCAGTCATTGTTGAGGAATGTAAAGTACTACAACCCAGAGTGTATTTACCATTAGATGTAATGTAATGTAAAGTACTACAGCCTAGAGTGTATTTACCATTAGATGTAATGTAATGTAAAGTACTACAACCTAGTGTGTATTCACCATTAGATGTAATGTAATGTAAAGTATTACAACCTAGAGTGTATTCACCATTAGATGTAATGTAATGTAAAGTACTATAACCTAGAGTGTATTCACCATTAGATGTAATGTAATGTAAAGTACTACAACCTAGAGTGTATTCACCATTAGATGATAATGGTAATTACAATAACTTATTTCACTGCTGTTCTGTGAGTTAAAGGAAAAAGTAGCATCATTAAAACGATTATTTCATGTTTATCAATAGATTGTTAAGTGGTCATTGCCTGTAATCAAAAACCAGAAATAGCAACAATATGTATGTGAAGGTCCTATTCCACTTTTCAAAAAATAAAACCGTTAAGTCATGCTGATGAGCTCTATCAAACTCCTTGATAGATAGCACATGCTGACACTGAAGAGTAAATAAAAGATTCTCAACAAAATTATGAATCTCACAGGCCTTACAGGAGCCTTAAGAAGCCTTAGCATGTCTCCAGGAGTCTCAGTAACTATTCTCATGCCCAGCAAGGACATACAAGTTGACGCCCTGTTCACTATCCCGCACTTCTGTGTTTCTGCTGGACACTATGACAACGCTGGAGGTGTCCATGAGAGCCAGCCAAGGTGGTGTTTGTGAGTCAAGCAGCATGGTAGTTAGCAAGACAAGTCAAGGTTAGCAAGTCAGACTACACCTACAAAGCACTGTCAAGCACTTTAAATTTTTAAAAGAATAACACAAAGTTGGCTCTGGGTGGGAAGGCACTTCTTTCACCAGAACTAACCACTCAAAGAAGGGCAAAGCCTTGTCATGAAATGTTTGGTAAAAAAAATATTATATTTTCCAATAATCTGTTCTATGAAATATAGAAGAATTTTCCATAATTCATAATTAAATTCCTATTAGATAAATGTCCAATTAATCCTTCCCACACTTACTACCTTATCTCTTCTACAGTATCATCATCTTTTTGTATCATATTGTGGACAATTCTACAATTACAATAATAATTTACCATATTTAAACAAAGTAGTTTTAACACACAAAAAGATTAATATCTAACCACAAATTTGAAGCCCACAGTCAAAACATCAATGTAGTGCAATACATTTTAAAACATTATATAATGTCAATGACTATAGACTTTGGCAAAGACCTTATTTTCACAGAAAAAGTTACCAGAACGAGGAGGAGAAGAATGCAGAGGAAAATGAAGGAAAAAAATGGAATAGAGAAAAAAGGTATTTACTAAATTCACATCGAAACAAATAAAAAATTATGAAATCAACTAACAAATAAATAATGTATCATTGTATTAAACACTCCTGCTCTTCAGACCAATTTGACTAAGTAATTTTCACGTATCCACTATTTACTGTTTATAAGAGCTAGAGTTTCTACAATGTTTAACAGCTAACTATCTATTATAACAAATGAAGTATTCTATATTTTCAGACATTTAAGTAATGATAAAAAATATATATTAAGTTTGATCTGTAGCTACTCACAATCCTGGAGAGAGAGAGAGAGAGAGAGAGAGAGAGAGAGAGAGAGAGAGAGAGAGGAGAGAGAGAGAGAGAGAGAGAGAGAGAGAGAGAGAGAGAGAGAGAGAGAGAGAGAGAGAGAGAGAGAGAGAGAAGAGAGAGAGAGAAGAGAGAGAGAGAGAGAGAGAGAGAGAGAGAGA
>JAXIVD010007709.1:0-7500 GCA_036785275.1 Cancer borealis
GTTAGGTTACCTAACCTAATCTATGTGGGGGAGGTTAGGTAAGGCTTCGTTACCTAACCTAACCTAACCTATTGGGGGAAGGAAGGCAGTGAGAGAGCATGAGAGAACTGGAGAGAAAGCAGAGGTAAGGGAGATGGAGGCGAGCGGGAGAGAAAGCTGGGGTGCAGGAGATGGAAGCGAGCGAGAGAGAAAGCTGGGGGAGGGGATGGCAGGGGTGAAGGCGCAAGAGCCGAGCGTAGCCAACCAATCTTGAGGCAGAGTCATGTTGCGTTACTGGCGAGGGCGAAACGTATGGTAAAATTATGTTGATTTCGAAAATATACCGCCGGGTCTTACATCATCGGTTATGGTCTCCCCAAACAATACAGTCGCCGCGTCTGCACCCTAAGCAGCTGTTCACCCGCCCCTTGCCCTCTCTACTGATGTTACTTCTCTGAACTTCAGAGTTGCGACGACGATAGAAGGACTACGCGACGATGGTCGACCTAAGCAGCCTGCCCAATCCCAAGCAACTGATTCAGCTTAGGATGTGCTTGTCACTAGAGATCCAAAGAGTGCTGGGGCCTACGATATAGGTGCCTCCAGACTCATACTCTTCCGTCGAAGAGATACTTGAAATCCTTCAGAAGCATATCAAGGACTCCAGCAACGAAGCACTCCGACGACGAACATTCACCAGTTGCAAGTAGGCTGCAGGTAAATCTTTTGCTGACTTTTTTTGTCAGGTTAAAGGGCCTCTGAAAGGAAATCGACGTCTGCAAATACCACGACGCTGACTGTGAGGAATCCTGACTCAAACACGGCATCCTCACAGGCGTCAATGATGAAGAACTCGTGCAGAAAATTATCACCCTGGACGCCTCTTGCACACTCGGATATGTGGTGATGACATGCCGCTCTTACGAGGCTACGAAGTCAACCGCTTCTGCTTAACGGGTCCCTCCAGCCGCAAGAACTCCCAGTACAAAACAGGAAAGAAGGCGGCTCACAAAATGAAGACAGAGGCACGTCCGGCTGCTAACACGTCATCTTCTTGCAAGAGATGCGAGAAACAGCAGCATGGCCCCCAATGGTTGTCCTGGCACAGAAGCTACGTGCATCTGTTATGGCAAAACTGGCTATTGGTCCCACATACAAGGCTGCTCAGCCCGGAGTGTCCAGTGCAGAGTATGCAACAGGTATGGGCACTTTGACCAGATTTGCAGAACGTAACAACCCAAACCTCAGCAAGATTATAAGCCCAAGAATACGAGGCAGGGGACAGAAAGACGCTCCACTTTCCACGTAGCGCGAGCTCAGTCACCCTTTGGAAACCCCAAGCCTCCAAAGTAGCATACCAGCTTAAGACGAGTCGAGTCGACAGCACGTGAGACACCTACGCCGAATCCCACCATCAGTGTTATCGTCACGCACGCTGGAGAGTCAGGAAATATCGAGGTGATACCTAACACTGGTGCAGACTCTACGGTGATAGGCCTACAGCACCTCAAGAGCCTATGATTTCTAAGTCTGATCTCGACCCGCCCCCATCCTTGTCCTACTACAACGCTGACGGCTTTAAAATGCCGGCTGCCTTGGGCTCCTTCCAAGCTGAGTTGACCACTCCACTCCACTCTCGGACACCACATCCCCTGAAGCTACCAAGGAATATTTCCTCAAGTAGCTTGTAGAAGAAGGAGGACCTACGGGATTCACCGTTGAAACCCATGGCAGGTCTGCCCATGCGCATCAACTTCAAGGAAGACGCATAGCCCTTCGCCATTTACACCCCACGCCTGATCCCCCTTTGCTTACCAGGATCCGGTGAAGGCTCAGCTGGAAGGCTCAGCTGGACAGCGACGACCCATTTCCTTGGTGCCAACCTATGGTCGTCATGGCGAAGATTAATGGCGGTTTACGAATCACCATGGACCCGTCCAGGTTCAACAGCCAGGTTTCACGTCCCGCCCACCCTTCTCTCGCGCCGTTTGCAACTACACGCAGAGTCTCCGAACAGGCCCAGTTCTTCACCACCATAGACGCCTTATGCGGCTATTGGCAGATTCCGTTGGTAGAGGAAGACCAGCCTTTAACGACCTTCATCGATCCCTATGGCCGTTTTGGCCACCTACGAGGCTCTATGGGTTTCGCACCCACAGGAGACGCCTTTTGTCGACGAGTCGACCTCACGCCTCAGGGAGTGTTGCAATGTGTCAAACAGATTGACGACATCTTTTTGTATGACGAGGATTACATGACACACCTCTGTAGTGTCAACCAAGTCCTCGCCAGATACAGAGCACACGGGATCACTCTAAACGCCGAGAAGTTTGTTTTGGCCGCACCAAAAGTTCGCTTCTGCGGCTACCAGCGTTTTAGTGATGGCATCACTGCAGACCCTGAAAAGGTTTGTGCTATCATGGACTTTGTCAAGCCAGCCAACTTGACTGACTTGCGGTCATTCATGGGTTTGGTAAACCAGCTGGCAGAGTTCTCACCCGACATCTCTGGTGCTGCTGCTCCTCTTCGCCCATTGATGACCCCCAAAAAACGACCACGACCAGGCCTTCCAGAGGGTAAAGGAAGCCTTATCCTGTCCACCGGTCCTCGCCACCTTCAATCCATCTCTCCCGACCGTCCTACAGACAGACGGTTCACGTCTATACGGTCTGGAGTACGCTCTATTACAAGATCACGGCGGAGGACAGTTGAGGCTCATCCAATGTGACTCATGATTCCTAACGGATACTGAGATCCGCGCCATTGAGTTGGAGTTACTGGCAGTAGTGTGGACGATGATGAAGTGCAAGCTCTACCTCGCAGAGCTCCAAAACTTCAGCTTTGCGACTGACCATTACCTTTTGATCCCCATTCTCAACAGCTACTCTTTGGACGCCATCGACAACCCTCGTCTTCAGCGTCTGAAGGAGAAGATCTCAGCCTTCATCTACACCACGAATTGGCGCCCGGGCAAGGAGCTTTGCATCCCAGATGCCCTCTCTCGCTCTTCAATGGGCAAGTCGACATGTGAAGATGATGTCTTGGCTGCTGAAACCAGCTTCTCCGACAGGTGTATCACCCTACGAGCAGTTGAGTCTCTTGATGCTTTTGGGCAATCCAGCGACGTAGCCATGGACGAGTTTCGTCGGGCAGCCAACGAAAACCCTGCTTACTCTGAGCTCTTTCAGTGTGTCAGGCAGGTTTCCCAAGAGACAGCTACACTCTACCCAACGTGTCCGTACTGGAAACTACGGGACAACCTCTAAACCGAAGACGAACTTGTCCTGTACGGCGCCCGCTGCCCTCCACCACCGTGTCTTGAACTGCCTATATGATAGTCACCGTAGCGCAGAGGTCACCAAGCGCCGGACAACAAGTGGTATACCGGCCTGGCATCGACTCGGACATCGTGAATGTCGTTTATGCTTGCGAGCCATGCCAGGTACTGCAACCAAGTCAGCAGCAAGAGCCTCTACGATGCGATGCCAACCCTATCAGGCTCTTTGAGTCAGTGTCGGCCGACTTCAACGTAGCTGGGAAGGCTTTCCTAGTTATCGTCACCTGTCTCTCTGGATGGCCTGTAGTGGTGTCATGTGGACCTGATACTACCTCTTCTGCGACCATCCGTCACCTCCAGCACCTCTTCCGCGAGTTTGGCGTCCCAATTTGTCTATGCACAGATGGAGGGTCACAGTTTGCCAGCCGGGAGTTTGCTGAGTTCCTCGAACGTCACAACACGTCGACGCCCCACTTCCTACAGTCGAATGGCCACGTTGAGTCCGCTGTGAAAGCGGTTAAACATCTCATCCAAAAGGTGGCCCCCTTAGGAAATTTCGAATGTGAAGCGTTCGACAGAGGCCTCTTTGAGCTCCGGAACACCCCAAACCACATTGGTCGTTCCCAAGCTCAGGTGCTCTACGGCCACCTTCTTCGTTCTTGTGTTCCTGCCCACGCCAAGGTCTTCCAGCAGCAGTGGCAAGCCAGGGCTGAGAGCTGTGACCATCGAGCCGCCACCCGTCCTCGCGATGCCATAGAACGGTACGACGCCCACGCCCACGCTAAACCTCACGCACCTCTCCTGGTGGGTTATATTGTCTGTATCCAGGACCCGACTACAAAGCGGTGGGACAAAGTTGGCACAGTCATGGGTATAGGCAACTGCCGTGACTACCTCATCCGGATGCCTAGCGGCCGGGTTTGATGGAGGAACCACCGTTTCCTTCAACCAACTTCGCCCCAACCCAACAGCCCTCCGGACAGAGACAGCACGCCTCCGGACCAAGAGTCGTCCCAGCCTGTCCAGCCTCGCCGTTCGTTTCGCATCGAGGCCAAAATGTCCCCTAAAAAACCAGCAGGTTTTGAGCGTGAAAGGGGGAAGGAGATATAGGATATTATACCATGTATTCTAAAGTATGTATTATCGTGTATTTACTTTTCCCTTGTATTACTGCATTGTTATTCACTAACTTGCAACTCAAGCTCTCTGTGTATGCTCGCGTCCCGCACGCATCCTCAGTTTGCCCGAGGCTACTCTTGTGAGCCTCCCACTTGTTCTTTTAGCTTACCATTTTCTCTCAGTAAACTACCTACATTCTACAGATTGTTCTTCAATCCCAACTTACGTTAATGACTTCCTCATCAACATGTGTGTGGCGGGGGTGTTATTCATCAAGGTTTAGACTCTAGACGATGGTTGATCTTCTAGACTCTAGAGGATCACGCACTGTACTTGTGATCGTCAGCAATTACCTTCCCCGAATGAGCTCAGAGGTCTTAGAGACGAATCTATGGGTAAGATTAAGACCTGCCATACATCACACTCACCCATCTCCTTGCTCAAGAAGGACAGTAACCACTCCTTGTCAGTGAAAAATTCTTAGCGATCATAGCGGGATACGAACCCACGCCTTGGCGGAGATGTTGACCACTGACCAACGGAACGGCTGTTTGAATCTGCATGTGTGTGTATCTGTGTATATGTTTCTCCGTGTGTGTGTGTGTGTGTGTGTGTGTGTGTGTGTGTGTGTGTGTGTGTGTGTGTGTGTGTGTGTGTGTGTGTGTGTGTGTGTGTCTGTATGCCTGTGTATCTATGAATATGGGTGTGTGTGTCTGGGTGTGTGTGTGTGTGTATGTGTGTGTGTGTGTGTGTGTGTGTGTGTGTGTGTGTGTGTGTGTGTGTGTGTGTGTGTGTGTGTGTGTGTGTGTGTGTGTGTGTGTGTGTGTGTGTGTGTGTGTGTGTATTTACATAGTAATATTTACCTTAGTTGTAATATAGTAGGCTTGTCTCTGTATCTATATTTGTATAGTTTTTCCTTCAATTGTTATATATTATTTGCCATTATCATCTCTTATTTCAATCCATTCCATGTATCTATAATTCTCTGAGGACAGCTATACTTTTTTGTGTTGTTCAAGTAAATCCATTATTGCAACTTTTTTAATGTGTCTCCTCAATAATTCAGCCTCTTCTTTTCTTCTCAATATTTGTTTTTTTTCGGTTTTCCAGGTTGATCATCAATTTATATTTTGTAATAAAGTATCTCTCTCTTCTCTCTTCAAGGGTCTATAGTTACATTTCTTTAAATCTTTCCTCGTATACTAAATCTTTCAAATCTGTTACAATCTTAGTTGATATTCTCTGCATTCCTTCCTATTTCAACACATGTATTTTTTTTGAGAGGAAACCATATTATTTCTGCATATTCCTGATTTGGTCTAATTATCGAAATAATGATTTTCTCGTCATATCTTTATCAAGGAAGTGAAAAGCCATCCGTATACTTCTTAGCATTATCAATATGTCACCAATTATTTCATAGGTATTTTTCTCTGGCGATAAATTATTATGTATTACCACTCCCAAATCCCTCTCTTCTTTTGCTATTGATGTAATATTTTGCCCTAACTTATTTCTCCATGCGTGTGTTATTCACTGTCACAGTCTGCTGCTGGTCTCTCTCGAGACAGCCGGCCGTCCCCCTATGGAAAGAGCTCAGAGCTCATAGTGACCAATCTTTGGGTTGGACCGAGACCACTCACACACAACACACCGAGACAGCGAGGTCACAACCCCTCGACTTACATCCCATACCTACTCACTGCTAGGTGAACAGAGGCTACACGTGAAAGGAGACTCGCCCAAATATTCTCCGTCCGCCCAGGGGATCGAACCCTGGCCCCTCGGTGTGTTTGTGTGTGTGTGTGTGTGTGTGTGTGTGTGTGTGTGTGTGTGTGTGTGTGTGTGTGTGTGTGTGTGTGTGTGTGTGTGTGTGTCTGTGTGTGTGTGTGTGTGTGTGTGTGTGTGTGTGTGTGTGTGTGTGTATGTGTGTGTGTGTGTGTGTGTGTGTGTGTGTGTGTGTGTGTGTGTGTGTGTGTGTGTGTGTGTGTGTGTGTGTGTGTGTGTGTGTGTGTGTGTGTACTCCTTCACTTTTCAATACATATATGGACTGGGTACTGAGCAGAATTGGGGACCAAGGTCACTGTGGACCATCTGTCGGTATCACCAAGATCACTGATCTTGTTTTTGTCGAAGATGCAGTAATTTTTGCTGAGTTAATGGAGGTTCTGGTGATGGCTCTCAAAGCAGTGCAAGAGGAGGCGAAGCCTTTAGGACTTCAGGTCTCCTGGCTCAAGACTATGGTTGAGATGTTTGGAGACTTGCTAGATGGAACAATATAGTCTATTCATGCGTGTGGCGAGGATATTGATATCTTAGACAGCTTCACGTACCTTGGTAGCGTGGTCCATAACAATGGTGAGTCACGTCACAAAGTCTTACGCTGGATTAGCCTGGCCCATGGTGTTTTGGACTAGCTCAGCACGAGTATCTGGCGTTGTCGGTACCTGTGCAGACGGACAAAGATTCGAATATTTAAATTAATGGACACTGAAGGTTGATCTGAAGAGACAAATTAATATCTTTGTTGATAAATGCCTTCGCAGTACCATGGGGTATCGTTGGAAAGATCAGCAACTTCTCCGTGAGACTGAATCAAGGCTTATTACTAGCTTAGTCCGCCGACGTCAAGTCCGGCTATATGGGCATGTGGCACGTTACCCAGTAACTGATCTTGCTTCTCAGGTTGTTTCTGTAAGGAATAACCCGGGATGGAGGAGGCCAAGAGGGAGCCCACAAAGCTCGTAGTAAGGGCAGGTTGATGTCTCTTGTTGGGATTTACTTGGTATGGGAAGGGAACTTGCATGGAGACTTGCACTGGGTGATTGCCGGGGATGTTGTCAGAGAGTTAGCGGGGCGACGTGCCCCTTGGCGTATGCCTCCAATGATTCATTTCAATAAACAGTAGATGCAGGCTTACATAAAAAAATTTCTATAAGAAAAATAGATTTGTGAGTATTTATTATAATTAAACAAATCAATAATTAAATGATATGCAAACAGAAGAACAAAAACTTTTATTTCTATATATATATATTTTTTTTTTTTCATTTTACCCATGGCGCCGGTAGGTTTCAGGGAGCTACGGTCACACTAGGTATTGCTAACGCTAGCCTGGCTTCCGT
>JAXIVD010007709.1:12500-15000 GCA_036785275.1 Cancer borealis
AAATCACTGTCTTGCAGGGAGAGTAATATCTTTATTGCACAGAAAAAAAACCCACTGTCTGCAGTAGCAGTAGGTATAACTCCCTTGCAGAAAAGCACAAGTCACTGTCTTGCAGGGGGAGAAATATCTTTGTTGCACAGAAAAAAAATAAACACTGTCTGCAGTAGCAGTATGTATAACTCCCTTGAAAAAAAAAAAGCACAAGTCACTGTCTTGCAGGTGGAAAAATTTATTTTTTGCACAGAAAAATAACACTGTCTGCAGTAGCAGTAAGTATAGCTCCCTTGAAGAAAAGCACAAGTCACTGTCTTGCTGGGGGAGAAATATCTTTGTTGCACAGAAAAAAAAAAAAACTGTCTGCAGTAGCAGTAAGTATAACTCCTTTGAAGAGAGACACAAATCACTGGCTTGTAAGACGCAATCATTATTTCCCCCATCACCTATTTTTTCTGCCCCTGGAGCTTCTGCCTTTTCATTTGGTCATGGCTTCTAGTATCCCTCACACAGTCGCCGGTGGCCTGGCGTTTGGAGGGCAACTTGGCGTGAACATCAGAGTTTGTGTCCCTGCACAAGTTGGAGCCAAAACCATTAAAAAGGTTGCCACCCACGACGGGGAGAATCTTGGTGATTACATTGTGTCCATTACAGCACTGTTTCACCTCAAACTCTGGGAACTTCCTGGCCAAACCAACAAGGATCTGCAGGGATGTGTCCTTATGGTTGTCACAACCAAAAAACCTGAAATAAAATGTGAATGTTAGCACATTACAAGTGAACAAAAAATAATACAAATATAAATATAAAAAACATCCGAAAAAAAATAGAATAATTCAGAAGTACAATTAAATGTATAAATTAATAGATTAATTCCTATAGTTATATTACCTACTAGTCTGTAGCATCTATTCGTTCGAAGGATGTAAAAAAAAAAAAATAAACCTATTGCATGTGTGTAAGCACTCACACTGTAAGATAATGGCATTTAAACATATCAAATATGTATGTATGTATGTATATACCGATGCTGTTTACCCCATCAAAGAAAAATAATAATAATGGTACTGTAATATAAATAAACTTGACTTACTTATTCCTCCTCTCCTTGTTGTTGATTAGGGAGTCCCAGACACTCAAGGCGAAGCAAGTAATGTGGCACAAAGTTGGTGAAGGGTAATGTAGGCCTTCTTCCCCACCGTCTGGTGTCCCCCTGTCCAGCAGGCGTGTCAACGCATGGAACTTCTCGGGATCCCAGCCCTCAAAGGTGGGCTGGTACTTTTCCTTGCTATCCCAGAAGAGCTCTTCCTGGCAGGGAACACATGGATATGGCAGTGTCAGTGGAAAAAGAAATCATGCTCATGACCACACCAGTTATAACAGAAACAGAGGTCAAATCAGTTATACAAAATCTAAAAAATAAGAAAGCTCCAGGACCTAACACATGTAAAGCAGAATTTTATAAAGCCTTATTATATAAAAAGTTAATGTATGAAAACAATAACAAGATGCTTAAATAATGTACTGGAAAGTGGAAACATACCACAAGAATGGAGAAGATCACATACCATAATGATACCCAAGAAAGCCAAATCAACAGCAAAGGACCTCCGCCCAATTGCACTAACAAATTACATATATAAAATATTCATGGCTGTGATCTGAAACAAAATTGAAGACCATCTTAGGATTAATGAAGAACAAAAAATAGTACAAGCTGGTTTCACTTCAGGAGCAAGAATAGAAGACAACATCTTTATACTTCAATATTGTGTAGAAATGAGTTACAGGGAAAACAAAACGTTAATTATCACATCTATTGACTTCTCAAAGGCGTTTGATTCAGTGAAGAGAGCAAATAGTAGAGGCCTTGATTAAATACAAAATACATCCACTAATCATCACTGCATTCGCTAACACCTACCAAGATGACATAACAAAACTCAGCATCACTGAAGACCTAACCACAGAAATGAAGGTAGCAAATGGGATCAGACAGGGCTGTACAGGTTCCACAACTATCTTTAAACTCATCATTTATTTAATTCTTCAAGAAATGGAAAAGAGAAAGGGTTTTACTACTAGAGGCATGAACATCACCTTAAGCTACGGTCACACTAGGTATGACTTCCGTTTTCCCTAGCTTGACGGCGATACGACTAGCAATCTGGTCACACTCACAAGTAGAACCACTCGCCTTGCGGAATCAGCTGATCATAACAACAACACAAGCCGTTATGGAGGAAGCACTTTTCTTCTTCTTCTGCTTATGAACATTTTCCATGAGACTTATAATAGCGTTACAAGAAGCTTGTGATAACATCAAAACACTGATGGAAATAAGCAAGGAATATGGCATGGAAATAAATAAAGAAAAAAGCTAAATAATCATACACAACTCAGAACACAAACCAGAGAACATTGAGGGAATCCGTGTGACTAACAATATTAAGTATCTAGGTGTTATAATAACAGACAAGAGGGATATATTTAAGGAACAGAAGAA
>JAXIVD010007710.1:5000-17500 GCA_036785275.1 Cancer borealis
CAACGCCTTTCGATGGGGTCTAGATGAGCATTCGTTTAGGCCCCTTAACTCGACGTTTGGTTCATCCCACAGCGCCAGTTCTGCTTACCAAAAATGGCCCACTAGATACTCGGATTAGTCGCCGAAGCTTCAGCATTCAAGCAAGCTCGGCATCTCACCCATTTAAAGTTTGAGAATAGGTTGAGGACGTTTCGTCCCCAAGACCTCTAATCATTCGCTTTACCGGATGAAACTCCTTTGTTTCCGCGAGTACCAGCTATCCTGAGGGAAACTTCGGAGGGAACCAGCTACTAGATGGTTCGATTAGTCTTTCGCCCCTATACCCAGCTCTGACAATCGATTTGCACGTCAGAATTGCTACGGACCTCCACCAGAGTTTCCTCTGGCTTCATCCTGGCCAGGCATAGTTCACCATCTTTCGGGTCCCAACATGTCTGCTCATGGTACTTGCCGACAGCACACGCGCTAGGCCACTCCGGACAGAGCAGGATCAGAAGGCGTAACCGCGCCGGACGAACCCAGGAAGAAGCCGTGAAGCCCCCGCCCAAAGCCCGCCCAAAGACACGCGGCACACCAACCGAGAGCCCAAGCAGAGCCGATGAGGCCAACAACAGATTCGCGCGACGGCGTCGTATGGCAAGTCCCGGGCCTGCGCCCCCCTGCGTACAGGCGAGCATGCTCGGACCACCGAGCGCGCCGGGCAACCCACGAAGCCAGAGGTAGACAACAGGGGAGAGGGACTCACCCCGCGCACCTCATTTGGAATGACCTCGCTTTGGTATGGGAGACCCGGCGGCATCGGCCGGTCAGGGATCGGCCCCGGAGGGCGCCACCGACCGAAGCCGGGACACCCCCCTTTCACTTTCATTGCGCCTTTGGGTTTAGTGCGCCCAATGACTCGCACACATGTTAGACTCCTTGGTCCGTGTTTCAAGACGGGTCGGGTGGGTCACCGACCTTTTGCACGCCGCGAGAGGAAGTATTGGCGTGGATGCGCCCCTCTGCTACACGACCGTCGCAGGGCAGCCAGGACACCGGAGGTTTCCCCCTTCGCCGGCACTAAAAGTGCACGACGTTGGGGTACCAGTCCGCCCGGGCCTTAGACGTCCCCAGCAACGGGTCGCGGCGACCTACATCACGAGGGGAAATACGCCCGCCGGCGCCGGCTTGAACGTGGGCACGCCCAAGAGTTCCTGGGTCGCATAAGCGAATCCCAACGTCCAGCCGGCTTTGGCCGACGAGCTGAATCCCCTCGGTTCGACCTTCGAGGTCCCACCCGTTTGGCTCTTAACGGTTTCACGTACTCTTGAACTCTCTCTTCAAAGTTCTTTTCAACTTTCCCTCACGGTACTTGTTCGCTATCGGTCTCGTGGTCATATTTAGCCTTAGATGGAGTTTACCACCTGCTTAGGGCTGCATTTTCAAGCAACCCGACTCTACGGAGAGGCCCTTTCCGACAATCTCTCGTGTACCCTCGCGGGCGCCGCCACACGGGCCTGTCACCCTCCATGGGTAGTGGCCGCTTTCAAGCATAACTTAGGCGGTGAGAGACTGCGTGCCGGACCCTCCGAAACGCAACACCCCTGGCGCCGGGTCACGACGCCAGGTTATGCGCTGGGCTTTTCCCAGTTCAGTCGCCCTTACTAAGGGAATCCCTGTTGGTTTCTTTTCCTCCGCTTATTAATATGCTTAAATTTGGCGGGTACTCTACCCTAACACGAGGTCGACATTGGAGCAGTAGCGACTACTATAAAGTAGTCACTGGCTTCCAGTTTTGGTTTGTGTGCGCCCGTTCCCATTAAGGTTTGATAAGGATGGGTGCTGCAGCTAACGAACCGAGGTGTAAGTAGTATAAACCGACCCGGTCGCCTTCAAGACGCCCATACGCGACTTTAGCATGCAACAGAGCCTCTGTCCTTCCTTGGAGGGAAACGAGGCAACAGGCATGGACGGCGACAAACAAAACAGCGCGTAAGCGTTGTATGTCTGTACATGGTCCTTGCCACCAAGTCCACAGATATATGACTTTGGCTTGGCAGCACATCTTTAGGGAACGCCAATTTGACTCTCGTCAAAGAGGCGAACCTCCCCAAGGCGGTCAATGCCACGCACGCAGTAGAGAGAGAGAGAGAGAGTAGAGACAAAGCTGCTACTACTACTACTACTACTACTACTCTGCCGGTGGTAACAAAGCCGATGTATTGGATTTGATATCCGACCCTCGTGTAGGAGTGACGGCAGCACATGAGAGTGCCGCCGCCGCAATGTGCGTTCGACTTGTCGATGTATCTGGTATTCTTGCGATTCACATACCGACACGCAGCTTGCTGCGGTCTTCATCGACCCACGAGCCGAGTGATCCACCGTTAAGAGTTGTGATTTTTGTCATTACGTCAGTCTCAATTGCCGACTTTCAAGACTTCCGCCATCTCTGCCTCGGGAGACGATAGTGGGAAGACGTAGTATACTGGGTTTAAATAGATAGTCACAGGTTTGTGAGAAGTACCTCGTTACCAGCCGGTGACACCTCCCGACGACGTTAAGTGACCGCTATCATTCGGAAACTTTGCCCGATAAAAGTCGGCCAACCTAGCGTACGTCGGTTGGTTGGAGTACCGGTGGTGTGAGTAATGGTCTACCTCTGTCCACAATGGACAGAAGAGAAGAGTGTGGGTTGAGCTGCGGCACTGTTTGCCTGTTCTCAGGCCGGGCCGCCAAAAATTGATGCATCGGTCAATTTTTTTTTTTTTGGTCGGTACCCGGCCACCCGAATTTTTTGGTTTTTGTTGCTGCAAGCAAACACGTTAATGATCCTTCCGCAGGTTCACCTACGGAAACCTTGTTACGACTTTTACTTCCTCTAAATGATCAAGTTTGGACATCTTTCCGTCAGCTCGAGGCGCCGAGAGACCCAACGGCGAACCGAGGGCCCGGCATCCAAGAGCGCCAGTCCGAAGGCCTCACTAAATCATTCAATCGGTAGTAGCGACGGGCGGTGTGTACAAAGGGCAGGGACGTAATCAACGCAAGCTCATGACTTGCGCTTACTGGGAATTCCTCGTTCATGGGAGACAATTGCAAACCCCAATCCCTATCATGAAAGGATTTCAACGGGTTACCCGCTCCTCTCGGAGGGGGAGGACACGTTGATCCCTTCAGTGTAGCGCGCGTGCGGCCCAGAACATCTAAGGGCATCACAGACCTGTTATTGCTCAATCTCGTGCGGCTAGAATTGCCGCTTATCCCTCTAAGAAGAAGCTGCGAACTGGACACCAATTGCTGGAGATCCGTCGACTAGTTAGTAGGCCAGAGTCTCGTTCGTTATCGGAATTAACCAGACAAATCGCTCCACCAACTAAGAACGGCCATGCACCACCACCCACCGAATCGAGAAAGAGCTCTCAATCTGTCAATCCTTCCGGTGTCTGGGCCTGGTGAGGTTCCCCGTGTTGAGTCAAATTAAGCCGCAGGCTCCACTCCTGGTGGTGCCCTTCCGTCAATTCCTTTAAGTTTCAGCTTTGCAACCATACTTCCCCCGGAACCCAAAGACTTTGGTTTCCCGGAAGCTGCCCGCCGGGTCATGGGAATAACGCCGGCGGATCGCTGGTCAGCATCGTTTATGGTTAGAACTAGGGCGGTATCTGATCGCCTTCGAACCTCTAACTTTCGTTCTTGATTAATGAAAACATCCTTGGCAAATGCTTTCGCAGTAGTTCGTCTTGCGACGGTCCAAGAATTTCACCTCTAGCGTCGCAATACGAATGCCCCCGCCTGTTCCTATTAGTCATTACCTCGGGTTCAGAAAACCGACAAAATAGAACCGAGGTCCTATTCCATTATTCCATGCATAGGCATTCAGGCCGTCAGTGTAGCCTGCTTTGAGCACTCTAATTTTTTCAAAGTAAACTCTGCCGGCCACGCGGGACACTCGATGAAGAGCACCCCGTGCGAGCCAGCGGGCTGTTGTGGCTGTTCGGAGCGTGACAGTATGCACCGGGCGGTGAACCGTCAGTCCAGAACTGAAATCCAACTACGAGCTTTTTAACCGCAACAACTTTAATATACGCTATTGGAGCTGGAATTACCGCGGCTGCTGGCACCAGACTTGCCCTCCAATAGATCCTCGTTAAAGGATTTAAAGTGTACTCATTCCGATTGCGAGGCCTCGGATGAGTCTCGCATCGTTATTTTTCGTCACTACCTCCCCGTGCCGGGAGTGGGTAATTTGCGTGCCTGCTGCCTTCCTTAGATGTGGTAGCCGTTTCTCAGGCTCCCTCTCCGGAATCGAACCCTGATTCCCCGTTACCCGTTATAGCCATTGTAGGCGTATAACCTACAATCGAAAGCTGATAAGGCAGACACTTGAAAGAGGCGGCGCCGGTGCGGAGACCGTGCGCTCAGCGACAAGTTATTCAGATTCAACACGGTGGGGTGACGGACCGAAGTCCGACCGGTTTTGAACTAATAAAAGCGCTCTTCCCTTGCGGTCAGAGACGTGGTGCATGTATTAGCTCTAGAATTACCACAGTTATCCAAGTAAGTGTGGGTACAGATCCAATGAATCATAGCTGATTTAATGAGCCATTCGCGGTTTCGCCTTAAATCGGCTTGTACTTAGACATGCATGGCTTAATCTTTGAGACAAGCATATGACTACTGGCAGGATCAACCAGGTAGCTATGTTACATCAAAACTTTTTGATTGTAATGTTTAGTAATAGCGCTAAGCGTCCATTGGCAGCATTGGCCCGCGACGCCGCGTCCCTTCTCTTTAAGGGGGAAATGGAAATAACCTTCGTTACACCATTCAAGTGTGTCCCTTCTCTCTAAGGGGGGAATGGAAATAACGTACGTTACACCATTCTAGCGTCCCTTCTCTCTAAGGGTGATATGGAAATAACGTACGTTACACCATTCAAGCGTCCCTTCTCTCTAAGGGGGGAATGGAAATAACGTACGTTACACCATCCAAGTTTGTGGTAGTAGTTGTAAGCTGCTGGGAAACGTTTATAACCCGTCTTTGCTCACGAAAAGAAACAAAAGTGTGCTTCGTTCCAACTGACCGTTCGTTAGAAGCTGCGTCAGTGTAGAGAGGTTAAAGTGATGATTCTTTAACCTACGGGATGAGTTATCGCACGGGTAGTGGAGTAACCATCACAAAGTAAGAGGGGTCGCTGCATTGAAGGCTCCCCGCTTTAGCTAACACCATATCATCATGTGCGCCGCCACGAGGAGCCACAGCTAATGCCGTGGAGCTTCTCTTCCAAAAGGAGAGGGGGTGTTGCATGAGACAGTCGTAAAAGTCTGCACGCAGAATATGTGGGTGGTTCATATGTATACGTATATATATAGAAATATATATAAGTTGTGCGTGGCCTTTGCTCTCTCTAGCAGTGTTTTACGCCACCACGTTAACACGCTCGATGTGCCAATGGTCGTCACCAGTGCATCTCAATCACTAACCGCCACCCTTAGTATATAGCCTCGGTACCTTCTTAGTAATAGGTAGAGAGAACCAAGTGGTTAGGACTGATGTCTGACGCACGTATGCAGCATTCAGCGTGAGGGACGGCACTGAGGTTGATCCAGCAACCTCGCCTCCCTACTATATTTTTCAGGTCGAACTCGTGTTAGTCTTCCCTGGGGGTAGCGGCTACCTTTACCGCGCCCAAGCTTGGTGCAGCATGAAAGAGAGCGGGGCGAGTTGGCCCCGCGCTCCACATTGGAAATTTTAAGCCACTTTGGGCCCCGCTCGGCCCGTTCTCGTGTCCAAAACCAGCCCCGCTCCGCCGGCAACTCCCCGCGCTGGTAGCGCGGGAGACCGATTCTCCTCACTGGCAACTCCATCCCGCGCTCACCCATCGCCTACCGAGCATGTCCCGTCTTCCTAGCCCGGGAGAAACATTTTCTCCACTCTCTCTCGTCACTCCTTGCTGTCTCCACGTTGGCCAGCGCGGGAGAGCGGGGCGGCTCGCTATATATTCCCTCTCGTCACTCCTTGCTGTCCCCACGTTGGCAGCGCGGGAGAGCGGGACGGCTCGCTATACACTCTCTCTCGTCACTCCTTGCCATCTCCACGTTGGCAGCGCGGGAGAGCGGGACGGCTCGCTATACCCTCTCTCTCGTCACTCCTTGCTGTCTCCACGTTGGCAGCGCGGGAGAGCGGGGCGGCTCACTATACACTCTCTCTCGTCACTCCTTGCCATCTCCACGTTGGCAGCGCGGGAGAGCGGGACGGCTCACTATACACTCTCTCTCGTCACTCCTTGCCATCTCCACGTTGGCAGCGCGGGAGAGCGGGACGGCTCGCTATACCCTCTCTCTCGTCACTCCTTGCTGTCTCCACGTTGGCAGCGCGCGGAGAGCGGGACGGCTCGCTATACACTCTCTCTCGTCACTCCTTGCCGTCTCCACGTTGGCAGCGCGGGAGAGCGGGACGGCTCACTATACACTCTCTCTCGTCACTCCTTGCCGTCTCCACGTTGGCAGCGCGGGAGAGCGGGACGGCTCACTATACACTCTCTCTCGTCACTCCTTGCCATCTCCACGTTGGCAGCGCGGGAGAGCGGGACGGCTCACTATACACTCTCTCTCGTCACTCCTTGCCATCTCCACGTTGGCAGCGCGGGAGAGCGGGACGGCTCGCTATACCCTCTCTCTCGTCACTCCTTGCTGTCTCCACGTTGGCAGCGCGGGAGAGCGGGGCGGCTCACTATACACTCTCTCTCGTCACTCCTTGCTGTCTCCACGTTGGCAGCGCGGGAGAGCGAGGCGGCTCGTTATACACCCACTCTCGTCACTCCTTGCTGTCCCCACGTTGGCAGCGCGGGAGAGCGAGGCGGCTCGCTATACACTCTCTCTCGTCACTCCTTGCTGTCTCCAGGTTGGCAGCGCGGGAGATATAGGAGGCTCACTATACACACACTCCATTGTTTCTCGTGACTGGTTTCTCCCCCGTTGGCAGCGCCGGGCGGCGACTGAGAGCGGTAGAGCCACGATAAGTTTCTCGCACCCCGACTGCCTCCTCTGTTGCGAGCCCGGGACATTGTTTGTACAAGGTAAACGTAGTAGTATCAAGCTTTACAGTATGTTAATTGTTTTTTTCTGCTGTATACAAGAGGTATAATGTTTGCCGCCACATTTGCGTATCCGTGGAGATAAAAAAATGGAATTCTTTATCGAATTCCGTACTTTTTTTAAAACCACCCTTCGGATATGCATCTGTTTAGCGTTTTTGTTTGTCCACAAGCCACACATGTTCCTATTTGGACTTATAAAAAGACCGTGTTGTTGTGTTGTTACTAGTGCGTGATTGAATTTGTGTGTTTTGTTTAATGTCTTCTCTATGTATTTGTGTGTGTGACGCTGCTGTGTGTTAGTTAGTTAATAAGGCGTGTGAGAGGTGTTCCCGCTCTTACATATCGGGAGGGTTAGTAGTAGTAACTGAATCGATTTCTATGTTCTATTTGTTGAATTGATTTAAATATATATATCTTTTTGTGTGTGTGTGTGTGTGTGTGTGTGTGTGTGTGTGTGTGAGGCGCTGTGTTAGTTAAGGCGTGTGAGAGGTGTTCCCGGTGTGTAAGACCGGGAGAGTGAGGGTTGGGGTCGACGTGAGGATGGAGTTGAACAATGTTGCAATATTATCGGTTATTACGGAAGTGTCAGACGTCGGTTAGAAAAATGAAAACAACCATCGTGTAGGTGATAGAATGGTGCATATGATGAGCTACAATTGACAGCTTTATTTCTTTATCTATTAGAATATAATCGAGGTAGAATGAAATAGCGCATAAAGAAATGTTTTGACATGTTGTGCTTCACCACTTCGTAACTCGGTTATATTAGCTTACATTGAATTTCCAATTATTGCTTCGAGTAGTGGAAGGCTTGCTGATGGCTACGGTATGTAACACATGGTGGTGGAAAAAATAATGAGTGGTTTAAATGGTCGTTAAATTCGAATCCTTGAAAACCCGCCTTGGACGGTTTTCTTGTAGATTTGACAGTATTTTTTTATCTGCCTTTTTAACCAACTACAATATTTTATATCAGTTGTTATGGTACATCATACTGATCGTCAATGAGTGCAGATTATGAACCTGGATTTGAAAATACAATACGAGCTTAATAAATGTGAGAAACAGCGAGTTGAAGGAGAACATTTGAAAAAATTCTTTATGCGCTATTTTTTTTTCCTTCAATTATTTTGTAGCAAATGTCGTTTTAATGTTATTTTTTTTATTTCATCATGTGCATCATTGTATGACGAAGACGATGGTATACTCAGTTTTTCTTAGTGATATCTGGTAGTCTGGTAATATTTGGTAAGACTACAACATTTCTAATCACGGCCAGATTGTGAGTCTCTTAGCGACAAGGCTCGCCTCTCCCGCAGTTTTCTTCCGTCAAGGTGGTAACTAGCCGTTAAGCAATGTATGGAGATACCATCTCGCACTATAACTGCGGGAGAGGCTCTGAGTGAACAAGGTTACCTACCTCTAGCAACTGTAACGGATAGTAAGTCCTTCCCGTACTAAACTTGGAGGAGACGGCGCGGGACAATGTTTCACCGCCTGCTGCATTGAGACTGCGGGAGAGCTCTGAGTGAACAAGGTTACCTACCTCTAGCAACTGTAACGGATAGTAAGTCCTTGCCGTACTAAACTTGGAGGAGGCGGCGCGGGACAATGTTTCACCGCCTGCTGCATTGAGACTGCGGGAGAGGCTCTGAGTGAACAAGGTTACCTAACCTCTAGCAACTGTAACGGATAGTAAGTCCTTACCGTACTAAACTTGGAGGAGGCGGCGCGGGACAATGTTTCACCGCCTGCTGCATTGAGACTGCGGGAGAGCTCTGAGTGAACAAGGTTACCTACCTCTAGCAACTGTAACGGATAGTAAGTCCTTCCCGTACTAAACTTGGAGGAGGCGGCGCCGGACAATGTTTCACCGCCTGCTGCATTGAGACTGCGGGAGAGCTCTGAGTGAACAAGGTTACCTACCTCTAGCAACTGTAACGGATAGTAAGTCCTTGCCGTACTAAACTTGGAAGGAGGCGGCGCGGGACAATGTTTCACCGCCTGCTGCATTGAGACTGCGGGAGAGGCTCTGAGTGAACAAGGTTACCTAACCTCTAGCAACTGTAACGGATAGTAAGTCCTTGCCGTACTAAACTTGGAGGAGGCGGCGCGGGACAATGTTTCACCGCCTGCTGCATTGAGACTGCGGGAGAGCTCTGATTGAACAAGGTTACCTACCTCTAGCAACTGTAACGGATAGTAAGTCCTTGCCGTACTAAACTTGGAGGAGGCGGCGCCGGACAATGTTTCACCGCCTGCTGCATTGAGACTGCGGGAGAGGCTCTGAGTGAACAAGGTTACTTACCTCTAGCAACTGTAACGGATAGTAAGTCCTTGCCGTACTAAACTTGGAGGAGGCGGCGCGGGACAATGTTTCACCGCCTGCTGCATTGAGACTGCGGGAGAGGCTCTGAGTGAACAAGGTTACCTAACCTCTAGCAACTGTAACGGATAGTAAGTCCTTACCGTACTAAACTTGGAGGAGGCGGCGCGGGACAATGTTTCACCGCCTGCTGCATTGAGACTGCGGGAGAGCTCTGAGTGAACAAGGTTACCTACCTCTAGCAACTGTAACGGATAGTAAGTCCTTCCCGTACTAAACTTGGAGGAGGCGGCGCGGGACAATGTTTCACCGCCTGCTGCATTGAGACTGCGGGAGAGCTCTGAGTGAACAAGGTTACCTACCTCTAGCAACTGTAACGGATAGTAAGTCCTTCCCGTACTAAAATTGGAGGAGGCGGCGCGACGCGAGACAAACACAGAGAGAGAAAGAGACAGAGACAGAGACAGACACAGTGAGAGAAAGAGACAGAAAGAAAGAGAAAGAAACAGACACAGAGAGAGAAAGAGACAGAGACAGACACAGTGAGAGAAAGAGACAGAAAGAAAGAGAAAGAAACAGACACAGAGAGAGAAAGAGACAGAGAGAGAAAGAGACAGAGACAGAGAAAGAGACAGACACAGTGAGAGAAAGAGACAGAAAGAAAGAGAAAGAGACAGACACAGTGAGAGAAAGAGACAGAAAGAAAGAGAAAGAGACAGACACAGAGAGAGAAAGAGACAGAGAGAGAAAGAGACAGAGAAAGAAAGAGACAGAGAAAGAGACAGACACAGTGAGAGAAAGAGACAGAAAGAAAGAGAAAGAGACAGACACAGAGAGAGAAAGAGACAGAGAGAGAAAGAGACAGAGAGAGAAAGAGAAAGAGACAGAGAGAGAGAAAGAGACAGACACAGAGAGAGAAAGAGACAGAGACAGACACAGAGAGAGAAAGAGACAGAGAGAGAAAGAGAAAGAGAAAGAGACAGAGAGAGAGAAAGAGAAAGAGACAGAGAGAGAAAGAGACAGAGATAGACACAGAGAGAGAAAGAGACAGGGAGAGAAAGAGACAGAGATAGACACAGAGAGAGACAGAGATAGACACAGAGAGAGAAAGAGACAGACACAGAGAGAGAAAGAGACAGAGAAAGAGAGAGAGACAGGGAGAGAAAGAGACAGAGATAGACACAGAGAGAGAAAGAGACAGGGAGAGAAAGAGACAGAGATAGACACAGAGAGAGAAAGAGACAGGGAGAGAAAGAGACAGAGAGAGAAAGAGACAGGGAGAGAAAGAGACAGAGATAGACACAGAGAGAGAAAGAGACAGGGAGAGAAAGAGACAGGGAGAGAAAGAGACAGAGATAGACACAGAGAGAGAAAGAGACAGACACAGAGAGAGAAAGAGACAGAGAAAGAGAGAGAGAAAGAGACAGAGACAGGGAGAGAAAGAGAGAGAGAAAGAGACAGAGATAGACACAGAGAGAGAGAGAAAGAGACAGAGACAGACACAGAGAGAGAAAGAGAAAGAAAGAGACAGAGATAGACACAGAGAGAGAAAGAGACAGAGACAGACACAGAGAGAGAAAGAGACAGAGAAAGAAAGAGACAGAGACAGGGAGAGAAAGAGACAGAGAAAGAGACAGAGAGAGAGAGAAAGAGACAGAGAGAGAAAGAGAAAGAGACAGAGAGAGAGAGAGAAAGAGACAGAGAAAGAGACAGAGACAGACACAGAGAAAGAGACAGAGACAGACACAGAGAGAGAAAGAGACAGACACAGAGAGAGAAAGAGACAGACACTTTCCTAGCCTGTCTCACCACATATCCGTAATGAACCTAGACTATCTCACCGGGCCAGGTGAAACTACCTAAAACAAGCAACTATGTGCTGGAGCCCACGAGTGAAAATTATTAATGCTACCATGTATTTGTGTTAGTATTTAAGATAGAACGTTGATATTCTTAGTGCAAATAGAGTAGGCTGCGAGCTTGTAAATGCTACAAACAGATTTTCTTAATGAGCCTTAGTTTGGAAATTTTTTATTGCGTACTTGTAGAAGAAAAGTAATGTATTCCCTTAGCGGGTGGGATGTGTTTAGTGGCGTAAAATATATATGGTGAAATGTAATTATATTTTTTTTCTTCAAATTTAAATATCTCGAGAAGTAAAGCCCAAGAAGATTTTCTTTTAATACCAGTAGAAAGGCCTTGTAATGATTTACCGTCAGTATACGTGGAGGATTTCTATAGTCTCAAGACTGTCTGACGTGTTAGTTTTGCGACTTGAGGTTACTTTTGTGATACTTTTCGATGATACGTTTAAGTTCGACACTTGTTTTTGAGTGCAACTGCACAAGACTCTGACGTGTTATTTTTCGATGATACGTTCAAGTTCGACAGTTACTTTTGTGTACAACTGCACACAAGACCGTCTTGAGGTTACTTTCGGATTGTTACGTTGCGTGACGAAACCTCTATATTCTTTTTACGGTGCAGTCTTAGCGAATGACAGTGAGGATGCTGTTCTATAGATAAGGGTGTGTAGTAATGTAAATATGGGTTTGCCGGGAGGATTTCGCCATCGGGATGCGTGACAAAATCTTTTTAGCCTTGTTAGGGAGGCAGAAGTGCAAGCGGTTCGTAGCGAGAGTACTGCTGCTGTTCTGTTGATTTGAGTGTGGAAAGATATAAATAAATAAATCTTGGTTTTTGGTGTCACCTCTGAAACTAAGTTAATCCAAATATATTTTACAAGGATATTACGTACTGAACACCAATATCATATTCATTACGCTTTTAATGTGGAAACGAGAATTGAACCTAATGCTATAAGTGGGAAATTGTAGTCTTCGTTTTCGCTGCTACTTTGAGAGAATGGATCCAAGTATGTCCTCAAGATTTATATACGGTATGATGTTTGCTATTTAAGTGACTAATAGCTACCCCCGCCGATTACCCGCGCTTGTAGAGTCATAGCTACCCCCGCCGTTTACCGGCGCTTGGTCTGGTGCAATCGTCTATAGTTGTAAAGTATATCAGAAATAATGTTAGCAAGTCAAAAAATTTAACAGAAAATTTACAAGTCCAAAATAGAAACATGTCTGT
>JAXIVD010007711.1:0-2500 GCA_036785275.1 Cancer borealis
TCTGCCCACTCGCAGTATTTTACAAATTGTTAGAAATAGGAAAGCATTGAAAAACAAAAAAAATCACACGTTGAGGAATTTTGTTCTATAAAGAGGAAAGCTTTGTATGTAGCTAATGCAAAGTTACGAAGTCTAGGAAAAACATCAGAAAATGAGAGCTAATTAGATAAATGGTCTTAGAAACAACTTTGTAAATACTAAATACACATAAGATATACTCAAACATATGCATGTCCGACTCGAATCATTTAGTGCTTCAAATAAGAATCTTCAGAATCTCAAAAAATACTTCGATTCACCAGAGTGAACTATTTCATTGCAGCTCGTTCCAAACCGCCAGTTGGAGATGACTTAGAGAGTTTGTCGGCTGGCACAGAGGAAAAGAAGGAAGAGGATGAGGAGTACAAGGAAGACATTCCTGAGATGCCCCCAAGCTTCAGCTCTAGTGGTCAAGAATTCAAGGTGGAAGTTGGAGGAGACATCACTTTCCCCTGCCAAGTGGAGAACAAAGGTGAGTGTGGTGTTGGGAAGTTTATTATTTGTTGGAGATGTTTAATGATATTTCGGAAGTGTACTGGATGTTTGAGAAAGTTTATTAGGTGTTCAAGGAAGTTTACTGGGCGTTGGGGAAGTTAAATGACTTGGAAAGTTTATTGGGCATTAAGTAAGTTCTCTGGACAGGTAATATTTTTTTTAGCATTGGCGCCGGTAGGCTTCGTAGATGGTTGGCTTCCACCCGTTAGTAGCGCGGGTTAGATTTTTTAAGTGGCGCCTCGTTTCTTATCGAGAGGCTCATACTGCCAGCGGAGGCTCCTCGCGAATATAGCATTGCAGTCTCGTCGAGGATAGTGTTATGGCAGCATGTGGGTAATCTTAGGCCACTCGGCGGTAGTATCAAAGAAAAGTGGGCAGTACGTGCTGGGGCTCGAACACGGGACCCAGAGCTGGTATGCCCGACCGCTAGACACTTGGCCAACGCCTCCACTAATGGATATGTGTAAAAGTTTACTGTGTTGTGGAAATTTACGGTGTTGGTGAGGTTTATTGATGGGGAGGTTCACTGTGTGTTGGGGCAGTCGGTTGAGTGTTGGAATGTTATGGTGTGTTGGGGAATTTATTGAATGTAGAAAATTACTTGAAGAAATTGACCGAGAGTTAGAAGATAGCTGGGTGTTGGAAAAACTTATTGGGTGCTGGAAATTTAGTAGTTTAAAACATATTTGGTTTTATGAATTTAACCAGTTAATCTTAACTTTCATCAGGGTATCCATAATGGGCAAACAAATTGTTTTTCTAATATAAATAGATGCATACTAAATTAATATAACTATGAATTCCACTGCTAATTCATTTTTCCATTTCTCAAACAAACTTTGGGACTTGGATCAGAGTATTTAGTTGGGGAATACAAAAATGAACAATTTGCTATTGAAATAAAACCATAATCCGTTAAAATGCACTCAAATAAACTCTACAGAAAACCATTTAACATTACTAAACGTCAAGAAATTGACGATTCAAGTGAGATTTTCCAGAAAGGTAAGATCAGATGAAATGAGTTCCACAGTTATTGTGTTTTGTTTGCTATCTCTCTTTCCCGTGATCGGGTTCCACAGTCACTCTGAGCGTTGTTTTTGGTTTGCGAGTATAGCGATAAATAGGAATATTTTATGGCACTTTTGGGATGCTACTGGGCTGACGAAGAGATACCAACTCATCACATAATCAAACAAACGATCAAAATAAATGTAGATTTTTTTGATATACCTTAGATGATATATAGATATTTTTTGTATAACATAATAATTTCGAATGTAATAAGGACAGAATCTTTTTCATGAAGTATAAGCTTGCTTCGAAAGATAAAAATAGATAAAAGAAAGATAAAAAGATACAATAGATAAATCTAATCAATTAATAAAAAAAAGAATGCTAAGAATTCCGACATTTCCATATTAATTTACAGTACGCTAGGCAAATAACACAATGTAACACGTTTTGTTTATTTGTATTTTTAATGTTCATATATGTATTTTTTAGCCACTGAATGAAAAAATCACATTTGTTTTGACGTAACATCGATTGTTTTTTTATTTATTCTTAGTTTAATATTTTCTCGTTGTATACGCAACCTTTCTCTACAGCAGTATGTTGGTTCAATCTATTCTAATAGTGTAGGGATAATTACACAACATTTAATACTTTTTTCATATATTGAAAGGTATTTAGGAAGTACAATATTAGTTAGAGCAAAAGAAACAATACAACTCTGCTCTGTAAATGCTTTGATAACTCTTCTCTTAAGATTAGAACTGCTTTGACGATCGAGATTTTCTAGAGTGCATACTTTCATCTTTTCTGACTAGAGACCATATATAATCTCCCACCATAGCAGTATCCTATCGTCCTTGATATCTTCTTTCAATCACCATGCTTCTCACTGACATCACCCAAGTTTTCGGGGAAGAAATCTAGGTGAGAATGCAAAAGATGAACCTTC
>JAXIVD010007711.1:10000-15000 GCA_036785275.1 Cancer borealis
TTGCTGGTGTCACTGGGTAGAAGTACAAGCACCTCATCGCCTGGCTCGAAAGTCCTACCTTGAGACTTGAGGTCGAAGTAAGTCTTATAGAGGCGGCGGCTGACTTCAGCGTTCTGGGCGGTGATATTCCTACACTCCTCCAGTTTATCCCGTAGCTCCAAAACGTACTGGAAGTTGGTCCGCTCGTCCTGTTGAAGGGTCTTATCCTCCCAAAGGTCGCGTAACACGGAGAGGGGACCACGGACGCTGCGACCATTGAGCAGCTCGAAGGGCGAGAAACCCGTCCTGTCACTGGGAGTTTCTCTGAGGGCAAACAGAGTAGGAGTTAAATACCTGTGCCATTCACGTGGTTTTTCACTGCAGAGCTTTCTCAGGATGGCTTTCAGGGGACCGTGCAGTCTCTCAATGCGACCGTTGCCACTAGGCTGGTAAGGCGTGGTGAAGATCGGCTTGACCCCCAGTAGTCGATGTAACTCCTGCATCAGAGCTGAAGTGAATTGGGTTCCACGATCGGACAGGACTTCACGAGGGATGCCAACTCGGGAGAAGATGGTGAGAAGAGCTTCAGCCACTGAGATCGAGTCAACATCTTTTAGTGGCACGGCTTCAGGGAAGCCTGTGGAAAAGTCGATGAGGGTTAGAATATACCTGTGTCCGGCGGAGGAAGACGGGGAGAGTGGTCCAACTAGGTCGATGGCAACACGAGCAAAGGGCTCGGTAACGATGGGCATAGGCTGAAGGGGAGCTGGTCTCACTCGCCCCTTTTGAGAGAAGCGCTGGTACTTGTCACAGGAACGGCAGTGTACCCTGATGTCAGTACCCATCCCAGGCCAGAAAAATTGGTCTGTGACTTTTTGTTCCGTTTTGCGATGAGAATAGTGACCAGCTAAAGGGTTCTCATGTGCTACATTTAACACAATAGGCCGGCACTTACGTGGAACGACCAAACATAACTTTCCCACCTTCTCTAGACGCCGTGAAGTGAGGCAATTCCTGTAGAGGAGTCCTTCGTGGAAGAGGAACTGGAAGGTGTTGTTCCGAACTTGGTCGATTTCTCCTGTTGCAGCCTTGGCTCGTGCGATGGTCAGTGTATCGCATGAAATCTGGAGACGAGCAAACTCCTCAGGGGTGACAGACAGTGGCTGGATATCAGGAAGATGAAGGGGATGAAGGCGCTTCATCCTAGCCGTCGAGACTCGAGTTTCCACTACACATACCTGTGGGGAAGTAGAAGAGGCTAGAGAGTCCGGGTAGACAGGGGCTGACTTGGCAAAGCCGTGGACTGGAGGTGCAATATCGTTGGAAGCCAAAGTTGGTTCAGAAGCTGGAGGCCGATCACCGTAGTCGAAGGTAGGGTATGGCTCCTTAGGAACCCGTACCCCAGGGACATCACCAATCAAGACGCTGGCAAACTTGATGGGGGCCCGGACTACGTCAGTCCAGCCCTCAAAGTAGGGACAACTGATGTAACAGTGGAGGACAGGGAAGATGTCAACCCGCCCCAGGTAGTCGGCCACTTGACACCGGCGGCAGTTGATGAGATCGGCATCAGGAAGCACTTCGTCTGCAACGACAATGCAGGTACACCCAGAGTCCCTAAAGATGGAAGAGGTCCAAGAGCCATTAACAGTACCTGCAACAAGTGGTCGAGGAACACGGTGCTCAGAGAGGCAAAATCCTACCGTGAAGGGTTGAGATGAAGGATTCTCTTGGAAGGCCCGTGGATTCTTGGGACACCGGGGCCTGATGTGGCCTAACTCACCACAGCCATGACACTTGATGGTGGAGGAAGTAGTCGGTGTGGATGACGGGTGAAGTGGTGGTGAAGTTTTCCACGTGGGCTTCAAGGGTCGTGGAGCAGACTTGGCAGAAGATCGACTTGAGGGGTGTGCAGAGGTCCAATTATCAGCTAACTGGACTGCGCTGTCGAGAGACGAGGGTCTGTGTTCTTTAATAAAAGTACGGAGGTCAGGACTCAAAGAAGCCAAGAACTGGTCCAGTACCATGAAGTTTTTTAAGGAATGAAAGTCTTCCTGAACGCTAGAAGCCTCCAACCAGCTCTGGAATAGACGAGTCAAATGAACAGCAAACTTGGTATAATTTTCTCCGTCTCTAAACTTGGCACTGCGGAAGTCGAGGCGATATCCGTCTGAAGTCTCCTTGAATCCTGCCAGCAAGGACTTCTTCAGCGCGTCGTAATCACTGGTAATCTCAGGATATCCTAACCTGACAGCATACGTACCCACGTCGAGCTGTAACAGCTCTGCTACTCTCTCAAAGCGAGTGAGATAGGTAGCGATATCTTCTCCGTCCTGGTACACTGGAAGGCGAGGACGAGCAGCTGCCTCAGGGATGGTAAGAGTGTCAGGCTTACCTTGCGCAGACAGACGCATTCGTTCATTTTCAGCTGCAAGACGAGCAAGTTCTAACCTTTCTTGTCGCTCCGCTTCTCGTTCTTGTCGTTCCTCTTCTTCCTTCAGTGCTTGTCGCTCGGCTGCTCGTTCTTCTCGCTCGTAGGCCTGCTGCTGGATGACATATTGTCCAACTTCTGTTCCTGAGAGGCCCAAATCAATAGCCTGCTTCTTGAGTTCCTCGAAGGAAGCCATGGTAAAGACAAATACAACCCAAACAAAAAAATAACAAAAGAAAAACAAATACCCAAAGAATTACCAAAAAAAAACAGAACATATAATTAAACCAACACCTCGCAAAAGCTGACAAAGACAACTTGAACGGCAGTAATGAGACTGTAGAAAATCTGCCAGTCTAGACACTGAAGTAATTACAAAAGAAATTACTCAGAAGGTATGCAAAAACATCAACTTACAGGAAAGGACGTCTGTAAGGAACTCACTTCCGGGCCTCAGACAGTGAGTGTGCGCTCAAGGCAACTTCAAAGCGGTAATCCTTCAAAGGGACTGGAACAGTAGATTAAACAATTAGTCACATATATCCAAGGGCAAGCATCCTGGCAAGGTCGCCACATGTAAGGGAAAAACGGGAGGCCACGATCTCTCGCCCTCAAATTTAAGATGTTAGCCAGGAATGCCCTAATAGTCCTTTGGAGAGGAAAACAGCACAAAAAGTTGGGTGAATATATTAATACCAAATGTAAAGACAACAAAATGACCACAAAGCAATCAAACCACTGTTGTGTGCAAGGGTTGGCCCGCTGACCAACCGGGGTTGGGTGCACCAGTGATAATCCACTCAACAAAAGACCGGGGAAGTGAAGACAATAAGTTGGAGTGCAATGGGGAGACAGTAGTGGTGACAGGTCAGCCAGTAGCCAAAGGGGGAGAAGCAGCAAGCAGCACAGACCCGCAGCTTTCCCGGTAAGACGATGATCCAGCTTGAGGTAGCGGAGGCGAGGGGTGCACTGAGTGGCGGTGAACTGGTGTCTGTCCGTCTTGGCCAGCCAGGCTGAGAAGTAACCTCGGAACCCCCGGGTACACAGGAGGAGGAGGAGCCAGGGGCTGGAACGAGGCCGGCAGACTTAACGAGGCCGGCTGGTTTAACTAGGCCGGCTGGTTTAACTAGGCCGGCAGGGCGTAGACTTAACGAGGCCGGCAGAGCGTAGATGATATAGCCGGCTGGTGTAGTACATATCCCTCACAATATATATATATATATATATATATATATATATATATATATATATATATATATATATATATACATATATATATATATATATATATATATATATATATATATATATATATATATATATATATATATATATATATATATATATATATATATATATATATAGGTGCTTATTGCCTACTCCTAAGATTACTTGTGTTTTAATAGTTTACTTCTATGATGACTATTTATTTGTATAATATATATATATATATATATATATATATATATATATATATATATATATATATATATATATATGTATATATATATATATATATATATATATATATATATATATATATATATATATATATATATATATATATATATATATGTATATGTATATATATATATATATATATATATATATATATATATATATATATATATATATATATACATATATATATATATATATATATATATATATATATATATATATATATATATATATATATATATATATATATATATATATTATACAAATAAATAGTCATCATAGAAGTAAACTATTAAAACACAAGTAATCTTAGGAGTAGGCAATAAGCACCTGCCGTCCGATGGAATACTCCAAGAGAGGTACAGTCGTCCAAATAAATGATGTCGCGTCCTACGGAGATTTTCGTTCAAAAATTAGATTATGGCAACCCTAACAAATGGAATGAAATATCCTTATAACTTGTCAGAAATGTCATTATATTCACGAATTGTTAGTGTAAATTAACTAAAAATAAATTACAATTGATAATTAAGTCTGGTTTATGAGAAACAACCATCTAATCATGATATTTCATGAATACTTGTCGAAGCATTTTGACATCGAGCTTATCGCTCAAAGAGAAATTTAGTCACATGAAATTCTCTTTTATAAATAAAATTTATGCATGCATAAGACTATTTATTCATAATGATCTTAAATATTGAGCCAAATACATATTAAAAAAATATGTATTAATTGTTTAAACATTCTCCATTAAGAATTATGATGATATGAAATCTACATTTAAACTCTCGCTTGACCATGACGTCATCGGGCAGGACGTTCCTTAAGTTAAATGGCAATAGGCTATTAACATAATATGATATAATTATTACTCATATTCACACATAACGGTTAGTAATAGGCAATAATTAGTATATTTTAAAATATCTTGCAATATGTTATGATTAATATATCTTTGAATAATGATAATAATATTATAACTAATATATCTTTATATAATGACAATAATAATGTTATAATCAATATATCCTTATATAATGGAAATACTGTTAATAGGTTATAATATATAAGAATTATGCGCCATCATTTATTTGGGCGACTGTACTTACGGGGATGTAGGCAATGC
>JAXIVD010007711.1:17500-19361 GCA_036785275.1 Cancer borealis
CCTGAGGAACACCACTGTTGATAGTTTTAGGAGAAGAACAGTGACCGTCCACTACAGCAGCAATAGACCGGTCGGAAAGGAAACTGGAGATGAAGGTACAGAGAGAAGGATATAATCCGTAGGAGGGTAGTTTTGAAATTAAAATTTATGCCAGACTCTATCGAAGGCTTTCAATATGTCAAGGCCGACAGCAAAGGTTTCACCGAAGTCCCTAAAAGAGGATGACCAAGATTCAGTTAGGAAAGCAAGAATATCACCAGTAAATCGGCCTTTACGATAAGCATACTGGCAATCAGAGAGAAGGTTGTGAGCTGATAGATGCCTCATTATCTTCTTGTTAATGACAGACTCAAAGGCTTTAGAAAGACAGGAAATCAAAGCTATAGGGCGGTAGTTAGAAGGATTGGAGCGGTCACCTTTTTTAGGGACAGGTTGAATGAGAGCAAACTTCCAGCAAGAAGGATAGGTAGAAGTAGAGAGACACAGACGAAAGGGTTTGACCAGGCAGTGAGCGAGTTCGGAAGCACAGTTTTTGAGAACAATAGGAGGGACTCCATCCGGACCGTAAGCCTTCGAGAATCAAAACCAGAGAGGGCCTGGAAAACGCCATGATAAAGAATTTTTATTTTAGGAATGAAGTAGTTAGAGGGTGGAGGAGTAGGAGAAATATGCCCAGTATCATCCAAAGTAGAGTTGGTAGCAAAGGTTTGAGCGAAGAGTTCAGATTTAGAAAAAGAAGAGACAGCTGTTGGGCCATCTGGTTGAAGTAAAGGAGGGAAAGATGAAGAATAAAATTGTTAGAGATATTATTGCCTAGATGCCAGAATTCACGAGAGGAGTTAGAGTTGGAAAAACTTTTACATTTTATATTAATGAAAGAGTTTCTAGTAAGTTGGAGAACAAATTTGGCATGATTACGGGCAGAAATATATAAGGCATGAGTTTCAGCAGATGGATTGCTACGGTACCGTTTGTGAGTCGCCTCTCTATCATTGACAGCACGAGAACAAGCAGAGTTAAACCAGGGCTTTTTAGCTTTAGTATTAGAGAAAGTATGAGGAATGTATAGCTCCATGCCCGAGACAATCACCTCTATTATGCTCTCGGCACAAAGAGAAGGATATCTGACATGGAAGCAGTAATAATCCCAAGGAAAATCAGAATAGTACTGCCTCAGGTCCTCCCACTTAGCAGAGTTGAAATGCCAGAAGCACCTCTGCTTCGGCGGATCCTGAGACTGCACTGGATTGATAGGACAGGTAACAGAAATAAGATTGTGATCGGAGGAGCCCAACGGAGAGGAAAGTTTAATAGAATAAGCTGAAATGTTGGAAGTTAGAAAAAGATCAAGATTGTTGGGCGTGTCTCCAAGGCGGTCAGGGATACAGGTAGGGAACTGCACAAGCTGCTCTAGGTCATGAAGGAGAGCAAAGTTGTAGGTTTGTCCACCAGGTTGGTCAGTGAAAGAAGATGAAAGCCAAAGCTTGTGGTTAACATTGAAATCCCCTAAAATGGAGATCTCAGCATAAGGAAAGTGAGATAGGATGTGCTCCACTTTGGAAGTCAAATAGGCAAAGAATTTTACATAGTCAGAGGAATTAGGTGAGAGATACACAGCACAGATGAATTTAGTTAGAGAGTGACATTGAAGTCTTAGGCAGATGGTAGAAAATTATAAAGATTCAAGATTGGGGGCACGAGAGCAAGTAATGTCGTTACGCACATATGCGCCACAACCAGCTTTGGATTGAAAATGAGGATAGAGAAAGTAGGAGGGAACAGAGAAGGGGTTGCTGTCGAACAGAGAAGGGGTTGCTGTCAGTAGTCACAGACACTGTGTTTCAGTTAGGAAGAGAAGATG
>JAXIVD010007712.1:0-19357 GCA_036785275.1 Cancer borealis
CTCCAGAGACCCGCGGGAATTATTTCTACTACTCCCAACTATAAAATAAAAGTTCCCGCTATTTAAAAAACAAATCTCCTTTTCTATGTTATTTTTGTTTAAATTTATTATTTCAATAAATGTATATATAAATTTATTAGCCCCCCGTTTTTTTCTTTATAAAGAAAAAAGATAATTACGATCCTCAAAATAAGTTTATAAGAGAAATTTATTCACTACCCAGATACAAGAGCTTTTTGCTTAATAAATTTTAAGAGACTTTAAAGAATTCTATTAACCTCTCTCTTACAAACTATTTTTTTTAATTTACTTTTTAATTAGCTAAGTTTTTAAATAGCCTAAAAAAAAGAACATAAAAGAAAGATAACCTCCTCCTCTTACTTTAACCTTATAAAAATAAATTTTACCTTGATTTTTAACTCCTTAATTTAAACTAACTTTCTACCCTTTAAATCAGAGCTTCGATTTAAACTACCTTTCTCCACTCTTCAGTTTCTTTAAACCCGGCTACCCAAACTCTACACCCTTACTTCACCGATATAAAAATTCAACCGCCAGTCTTAAAACCGATTAATAAACCTTATAAAACTTTTATTTCAACCTAGGAACCTAAAGACCTTTCTTTAGAAAGACCTTTAACTCTCCTTAACAACAAACTACCTTAAACCCCTTTAATTTCAACCCTTCACCAATCTCGTTTAATTCCCTTAAAGATTAAAAAATTAATTTTAAAGTCTCCCTAACCTCACAAAACTTAACTTCTACCTAAACTTTGAAAAACCATTAAAATCTAACTAACCTTAACGCGTTTCCTTTTCTTAATAATACCTTTAAACCCTAATCTCTACTTTACTCTTAATTAATTACTTCTAACCTCTCTGCAACCCCTTTAGAATTTTAACCTATTGATTACCTTGAAACCTGTTACATTAAATTTTATATAAAACCAGAAATTAACTTCAAATTTTATTTAAGAATTTATTATATAATAACCTATTACTAACGTCTTATAAACCTTTTAATCCTTGATAAAAATTACAACTTTTAAACTTAAGGAATCTCTCTTCTCTTTGTTTATAAAAGCTCATTAATAACAACCTTGTTTTCAACAGCCCTTAACTCTCTCTTTTACCTTAACCTTTACAAAATAGAAAATTTAAAAATACTCACCCCTATATTTTAAAAATCTTATAATAAACTAACCCCCTAAAATACAACTCCTGCTCCTTAAGAGATAACCTACAACTCTCCTCTCTTCTATGCCGGGTACCAAAGAACCAGGGATTATTCCTACTCCCCCTATAAAATAAAGAATCCAATTATCTAAGGTCTTTTAGCCCCCTTTTTTTTAAAATTGCTCTACTCTCAAATCCCATATAAATTTAATAAACCTCTCTTTTTCCTTAAAATAACCCTAAAATAAATTTAATAAGATTATTACTATCAGTACAATAACCCTTTAAAAAATTTAAAACAAATCTAAGAAACGTCTACCAGCTTTCCCCCTTAAATTTTTTACCTTTATAAATTTTTAAATCATACCTTAAAATTTAAAATAAACCCCAAAGGAAAGATAACCCCCCTAAAAATTTAACTGGTTAGCTCCCCGACCTATTAAAAACCTTATAATATTTTTAAATTTATAGGTCAAAAATTAATTCAAATTTTATTTTAAAGGGTGTAGCAAAAACCTACACTAAATGTCTATAAATCCTCTCAAATTAATAAAAATTACAACTTAATTTTAAAAGTTTATACATAATATATAACCTTTTAACGCACCTGTAGCCTAAATAAAAACTATAGCTTAATTCTTAAATGAGCCCCTTGTTATCATCTATCTAACTCCCTGTCCTCTTAAATTTTATAAAATTGAATTCATTAAGATAAGGTTAACTCAAGTTTTATTTTAAGAATTAATTATATAATGATGACCCACTACTAAATGTCTATATAATCCTCTAAATTTAATAAAAATTATAATTTAATTTAAAATAAATAATTGTCTTCACTTTATCTAAATAGCTTCTTAGTGACCCAAATTATCTAATAACTCTTTTAGTTTTTTCTTTAAATTAAAATTTTACAAAAAAGAAAATTTAAAGATATTTGTTTTTCTACTTTTAAATACTATACGGTTCGCTAGTCTATTAAATACAATTTGTTTCTCACTAAGAAATAATTCCCAGCTCTTTCTCTTTCTCTCTTCCTGCTGGGAGCTCCAGAGACCCGCGGGAATTATTTCTACTACTCCCAGCTATAAAATAAAAGTTCCCGCTATTTAAAAAACAAATCTCCTTTTCTATATTATTTTTGTTTAAATTTATTATTTCAATAAATGTATATATAAATTTATTAGCCCCCCGTTTTTTTCTTTATAAAGGAAAAAGATAATTATGGTCCTCAAAATAAGTTTATAAGAGAAATTTATTCACTACCTAGATACAAGAGCTTTTTGCTTAATAAATTTTAAGAGAGACTTTAAAGAATTCTATTAACCTCTCTCTTAAAGCTATTTTTTTAATTTACTTTTTAATTAGCTAAGTTTTTAAATAGCCTAAAAAAAAGAACATAAAAGAAAGATAACCTCCTCCTCTTACTTTAACCTATAAAAATAAATTTTACCTTGGTTTTTAACTCCTTAATTTAAACTAACTTTCTACCCTTTAAATCAGAGCTTCGATTTAAACTACCTTTCTCCACTCTTCAGTTTCTTTAAAACCAGCTACCCAAACTCTACACCCTTACTTCACCAATATAAAAATTCAACCACCAGTCTTTAAAACCGATTAATAAACCTTATAAAACTTTTATTTCAACCTAGGAACCTAAAGACCTTTCTTTAGAAAGACCTTTAACTCACCTTAACAATAAACTACCTTAAACCCCTTTAATTTCAACCCTTCACCAATCTCGTTTAAATTCCCTTAAAGATTAAAAAATTAATTTTAAAGTCTCCCTAACCTCACAAAACTTAACTTCTACCTAAACTTTGAAAAACCATTAAAATCTAACTAACCTTAACGCGTTTCCTTTTCTTAATAATACCTTTAAACCCTAATCTCTACTTTACTCTTAATTAATTACTTCTAACCTCTTTGCAACCCCTTTAGAATTTTAACCTATTGATTACCTTGAAACCTGTTACATTAAATTTTATATAAAACCAGAAATTAACTTCAAATTTTATTTAAGAATTTATTATATAATAACCTATTACTAACGTCTTATAAACCTTTTAATCCTTGATAAAAATTACAACTTTTAAACTTAAGGAATCTCTCTTCTCTTTGTTTATAAAAACTCATTAATAACAACCTTGTTTTCAACAGCCCTTAACTCTCTCTTTTACCTTAACCTTTACAAAATAGAAAATTTAAAAATACTCACCTCTATTAAAAATCTTATAATAAACTAACCCCCTAAAATACAACTCCTGCTCCTTAAGAGATAACCTACAACTCTCCTCTCTTCTACCCCGGGTACCAAAAAACCAGGGATTATTCCTACTCCCCCTATAAAATAAAGAATCCAATTATCTAAAGTCTTTAGCCCCGTTTTTTTAAAATTACTCTACTTCCAAATCCCATATAAATTTAATAAACCTCTCTTTTTCCTTAAAATAACCCTAAAATAAATTTTATAAGATTATCACTACCCAGGTACAATAACCCTTTAAAAAATTTAAAACAAATCTAAGAAACGCCTACCAACCTCTCCCCCTTAAATTTTTTTACCCTTATAAATTTTTAAAATCGTGCCTTAAATTTAAAATAAACCCCAAAGAAAAGATAACCCCCCTAAAGATTTAACCGGTTAACTCCCCGGCCTATTAAACCTTATAATATTAAATTTATAGGTCAAAAATTAATTCAAATTTTATTTTTAAAGTTATAGCAAGGACCTACTACTAAATGTCTATAAAATCCTCTTAGGTTAATAAAAATTACAACTTAATTTTAAAAGTTTATACATAGTGTATAACCTTTTAATACACCTATAACCTAAATAAATACTATAGCTTAATTCTTAAATAAATAAACCCCTTATTATTTATCTAAGGACTCCTTAAACAACCTTATTTTATAGTCGTCTCTTCTCTTTAAACTAAACTTTACAAAACTTAAAGATATTTACACCTTATTTAAACCTTTAAAAATTCGGTTTAGATCGAATACAACTACCCTTAACCCATATATAAGAGTCCTTAATCATTAAAAAATAACCCTCTCTTAAAATTATTTTACTTTAAAGACCCTAATTTTCAAAGGGCCTGGTATAATTTTATTAAATATTACTTTTTGTAACTTTAAAAAAATAACAAACCCTTTTAAAATAAACTTAAAACTAAATTATTAAACTACCTAACTACAAGAATTCCCTTAAAAAATTTAACCAAATTTAGACAACCCCCTTTAATAAAACTACCTTTTAATTTATCTTTAATTAACTTAAAATTTTTAAAGTCCTTAAAAAACACAACGATTTAATTTTTAACCCTTCGGAAAATCCTCCAACTTTCTTTTTTATAGTAACAACTCTTTTTTAATTTAACCGCCTGTATAAAACCCTAACCTTTTTAAACAATTAACAAACCTTTATACCCCACAACCCCTTAAACCTTTTAAAAAAGTGGGACTCCCACTCCCTTCTTAAAGACCTTTAATTTACCTTTATAACCACATTCACCCTCAATTTAAACCCTAATATTTAACTAGCCTAAACTGCTAACCCTTAACCTTAAAAAATTACCTTAACCCCCTAACTTAACCTCCTTAAATTTCTTACAAAAATTATTTAAAAATTAAACTTGAACCCGGCCTCTTTTCCTTCTTTTTATAACCTTCTCTTAATAAACACTACTCCTTACTTTTCAAGTCATCCTCCCTGACCCTATAACTACCTTTAAAAATTTTTGTAGTCAGCTAACTCCCTGTCCTATTAAATTTTATAAAATTAAATTCATTAAGATAAAATTAACTCAAGTTTTATTTTAAGAATTAATTATATAAAGATAACCCACTACTAAATATCTATATAATCCCCTGAATTTAATAAAAATTATAATTTAGTTTTAAATAAATAATTGTCTTCACTTTATCTAAATAGCTCCTTAGTGACCTAAATTATCTAACACCCCTTTTAGTTTTTCTTTAAATTGAAATTTTACAAGGTGAGAAATTTTAAGGTATTTGTTTTTCTTCTTTTAAATACTATACGGCCCGCCAGTCTATTAAAATACAATTTATTTCTCATTAAGAAATAATTCCCAACTATAAAATAAAAGTCCCCGCTATTTAAAAACAAATCTCCTTTTCTATATTATTTTTATTTTATAAATACATATACAAGTTTATTAACCCTCCGTTTTTTCTTTCTATAAAAGAAAAAAATAATTATAATCCTCAAAATAGATTTATAAGAGAAATTTATTCACTACCTAAATACAAGAGCTCTTGCTTAATAAATTTTAAAACATTTTAAAGAATTCTATTAACCTCTCTCTCTTAAAACTATTTTTTTAATTTACTTTTTAATTAGCTAAATTTTTAAATAAGCTAAAAAAAGAGCATTAAAAATAAAGATAACCTACAACCTTCTCCTCTTACTTTAACCTATAAAAATAAATTTTACCTTGATTTTAACCCCTCAAACTTAAACTAACTTTCTACCCTTTAAATCAGAGCTTCAATTTAAACTACCTTTCCCCACTCTTTAGTTTCTTTAAAACCGGCTACCCAAACTCTACACCCTTACTTCACTAATATAAAAATCCAACCGCCAGTCTTTAAACCGATTTAATAAATCTTATAAAACTTTTATTTCAAACCTAGAAACCTAAAGGCCTTTCTTTAGAAAGATCTTTAACCCCTCTTAATAATAAACTACCTTAAAACCTAAGCCCCTTTAACTTCAACCCTTCACCAATCTCGTCTAATTCCCTTAAAGATTAAAAAATTAATTTTAAAGTCTTCCTAACCTTACAAAACTTAACTTCTACCTAAACTTTGAAAAATCATTAAAATCTAGCTGGCCTTAACGCGTTTCCTTTTCTTAATAACACCTTTAAACCCTAATCTCTACTTTACTCTTAATTAATTACTTCTAACCTCTCTGCAACCCCTTTAGAATTTTAACCTATTAATTACCTTGAAACCTATATCATTAAATTTTATATTAAAACCACAAATTAACTTCAAGTTTTATTTAAGAATTTATTATATAATAACCTTATTACTAGCGTCTTATTAAACCTTTTAATCCTTAATAAAAATTACAACTTTTAAACTTAAAAAATATCTCTTCTCTTTGTTTATAAAAACTCATTAATAACAACCTTGTTTTCTAACAGCCCTTAACTCTCTCTTTTACCTAACCTTTACAAAATAGAAAATTTAAAAATACTCACCCCTATTAAAAATCTTATGTAAACTAATCCCCTGAAATGCAACTCCTATTCCTTAAAAAATAACCTATAGCTCTCCTCTCTTCTATTAAGGATACCAAAGAACCAGGGATTATTCCTCCTCCCCTATAAAATAAAGAATCCAATTATCTATAAAGACCTTTTAACACCCCTTTTTTTAAAATTGCTCTACTCCCAAATCCCACACAGGTTTAATAAACCTCTCTTTTTCCTTAAAATAACCCTAAAATAAATTAAATAAAATTATTACTACCCCCCAAGTTACAATAACCCTTTAAAAATTTTTAAAATCATGCCTTAAATTTAAAATAAACCCTAAAGGAAAGATACCCCCTAAAAAATTTAACTGGTTAACTCCCGGCTTATTAAACCTTATAATATTAAATTTATAGGTTAAAAATTAATTCAAATTTTATTTTAAAGGTATAGTAAAGACCTACTACTAAATATCTATAAATCCTCTCAAATTAATAAAAATTACAACTTAATTTTAAAAGTTTATACATAGTGTATAACCTTTAATACACCTGTAGCCTAAATAAAAACTATAGCTTAATTCTTTAAATAAACCCCTTGTTACTTATCTAACTCCCTGCCCTCTTAAAGTTTATAAAATTAAATTCATTAACATAAGGTTGACTCAAATTTTATTTTTAAGAGTTAATTTTATAAAGATGACCCACTACTAAATGTCTATATAATCCTCTAAATTCAATAAAAATTATAATTTGATTTTAAATAATTGTCTTCACGTTATCTAAATAGCTTCTTAGTAACCTAAATTATCTAATAACCCTTTTAATTTTATAAAAATAACCCACTACTAAATGCCTATATAATCCTCTAAATTTAATAAAAATTATAATTTCATTTTAACCCCCCCCCCCATTTAAAAACTAACTTTCTACCCTTTAAATCAGAGCTTCAATTTAAACTACCTTTCCCCACTCTTCAGTTTCTTTAAACCGGTTACCCAAACTCTACACCCTCACTTCACCAGTATAAAATTCAACCGCCAGTCTTAGAACCGATTAATAAACCTTATAAAACTTTTATTTCAAACCTAGAAACCTAAAGGCCTTTCTTTAGAAAGCCCTTTAACTCTTCTTAATAACAAACTACCTTAATAAACCCCTTTAACTTCAACCCTTCACCAATCTCGCCTAATTCCCTTAAAGATTAAAAAATTAATTTTAAAGTCTCCCTAACCTTACAAAACTTAACTTCTACCTAAGCTTTGAAAAACCATTAAAATCTAGCTGGCCTTAACGCGTTTCCTTTTTTTAATAATACCTTTAAACCCCAATCTCTACTTTACTCTTAATTAATTACTTCTAACCTCTCTGCAACCCCTTTGGAATTTTAACCTATTAATTACCTTGAACTGTTACATTAAATCTTATATAATACCAGAAATTAACTTCAAGTTTTATTTAAAGAATTTATTATATAGTAACCTATTACTAACACGTCTTATAAACCTTTTAATCTTAATAAAAATTACAACTTTTAAACTTAAAAAATCTCTCTTCCCTTTATTTATAAAAACTCATTTAATAACAACCATGTTTTCTAACAACCCTTAACTCTCTCTTTACCTAACCTTTACAAAATAAAAAATTTAAAAATACTCGCCTCTATTAAAAATCTTATACAAACTAACCCCCTGAAATGCAACTCCTGTCCCTTAAGAAATAACCTATAGCTCTCCTCTCTTCTACTGGGGATACCAAAAAACCAGGAATTATTCCTCCTCCCCCTATAAAATAAAGAATCCAATTATCTAAGGTCTTTTAACCCCCCCCCTTTTTTTTTAAAATTACTCTACTCCCAAATCCCATATAAATTCAATAAACCTCTCTTTTTCCTTAAAATAACCCTAAAAATAAATTTAATAAGATTATCGCTACCGGTACAATAACCCTTAAAAAATTTAAAACGAATTTAAGAAACACTTACCAACCTCTCCCCCTAAAATTTTTTACTTTTATAAATTTTTAAATCCTTACTCTTAAATTTAAAATAAACCCCAAAGGAGAGATAACCCTCTAAAATTTTAACTGGTTACCCCCCCCCCGACCTATTTAAACCTTATAATATTTTAAATTTATAGGTCAAAAATTAATTTCAAATTTTATTTTAAAGGTACAGCAAAAACCTACACTAAATATCTATAAAATCCTCTCAAATTAATAGAAATTACAACTTAATTTTAAAAGTTTATATATAATATGTAACCTTTTAACACACCTGTAGCCTAAATAAAAACTATAGCTTAATTCTTAAATAAGCCCCTTGTTATTTATCTAACTCCCTGTCCTCTTAAATTTTATAAAATTGAATTCATTAAGATAAAGATAACTCAAGTTTTATTTTAAGAATTAATTATATAATGACGACCCACTACTAAATGTCTATATAATCCTCTAAATTTAATAAAAATTATAATTTAATTTAAAATAAATAATTATCTTCACTTTATCTAAATAGCTTCTTAGTGACCTAAATTATCTAATAACCCTTTTAGTTTTTTCTTTAAATTAAAATTTTACAAGGAAGAAAATTTAAAGATATTTGTTTTTCTACTTTTAAATACTATACGACTCGCTAGTCTATCAAATACAATTTATCCCTCCCTAAGAAATAATTCCCAGCTCTTTCTCTCTTCCTACTGGGAGCTCCAGAGACCCGCGGGAATTATTTCTACTACTCTCAACTATAAAATAAAAGTTCTCGCTATTTAAAAACAAGTCTCCTTTTCTATATTATTTTTATTTAAATTTATTATTTTAATAAATGTGTATATAAATTTATTAGCCCCCGTTTTTTCTCTTTATAGAAGAAAAAAATAATTACAATCCTCAAAATAGGTTTATAAGAAAAATTTATTCACTACCTAGATACAAGAGCTTTTTGCTTAATAAATTTTAAGAGGTTTTAAAGAATTCTATTAACCTCTCTCTTAAAACTATTTTTTTAATTTACTTTTTAATTAGCTAAATTTTTAAATAATCTAAAAAAAAAGAACATAAAAGTAAAGATAACCTACAACCTTCTCCTCTTACTTTAACCTATAAAAATAAATTTTACCTTGATTTTAACTCTTTAATTTAAAACTAACTTTCTACCCTTTAAATCAGAGCTTCAATTTAAACTACCTTTCCCCACTCTTCAGTTTCTTTAAAACCGGTTACCCAAACTCTACACCCTTACTTCACTAATATAAAAATTCAGCCACCAGTCTTAAAACCGATTAATAAACCTTATAAAACCGTTATTTCAACCTAGAAACCTAAAGGCCTTTCTTTAGAAAGACCTTTAACTCATCTTAATAACAAACTACCTTAAACCCCTTTAATTTCAACCCTTCACCAATCTCGTCTAATTCCCTTAAAGATTAAAAAATTAATTTTAAAGTCTTCCTAACCTCACAAAACTTAACTTCTACCTAAAGCTTTGAAAAACCATTAAAATCTAGCTAGCCTTAACGCGTTTCCTTTTCTTAATAATGCTTTTAAACCCTAATCTCTACTTTACTCTTAATTAATTACTTCTAACCTCTTTGCAACCCCTTTAGAATTTTAACCTTTTGATTACCTTAAAACCTGTTACATTAAATTTTAATAAAACCAGAAATTAACTTCAAGTTTTATTTAAGAATTTATTATATAATAACCTATTACTTAACGTCTTATAAGCCTTTTAATCCTAGGAAAAAATTACAACTTTTAAACTTAAAAAATATCTCTTCTCTTTATTTATAAAAACTCATTAATAACAACCTTGTTTTCTAACAGCCCTTGACTCTCTCTTTTACCTTAACCTTTACAAAATAGAAAATTTTAAAATACTCACCTCCATTAAAAATCTTATATAAACTAACCCCCTAAAATACAACTCCTGTCCCTTAAGAAATAACCTATAAAACTCTCCTCTCTTCTATTCGAGATACTAAAGAACCAGGGATTATTCCTCCTCCCTCTATAAAATAAAGAATCCAACTATCTCTAAGATCTTTTAGCCCTCCTTTTTTTAAAATTGCTCTAGTTCCAAACCCCATATAAATTTTATAAACCTCTCTTTTTCCTTAAAATAACCCTAAAATAAATTTAATAAGATTATCACTACCCCCGGGTACAATAACCCTTTAAAAAATTTAAAACAAATTTAAGAAACACCTACCAATCTCCCTTAAATTTTTACCTTTATAAATTTTAAAATCGTGCCTTAAATTTAAAATAAACCCCAAAGGAAAAATAAACCCCTTAAAAATTTAACTGGTTAGTTCCCCGACCTGTTAAACCTTATAATATTAAATTTACAGATCAAAAATTAATTCAAATTTTATTTTTAAAGGTATAGCAAAGACCTACTACTAAATGTCTATAAAATCCTCTTAGGTTAATAAAAATTACAATTTAATTTTAAAAGTTTATACATAGTATATAACCTTTAATACACCTGTAGCCTAAATAATCACTATAGCTTAATTTTTAAATAAATAAGCCCCTTGTTATTTATCTAAGAACTCCTTAAACAACCCTATTTTATAGTAATCTCTTCTCTTAAAACTAAACTTTACAAAACTTAAAGATATTTACACCTTATTTAAACCTTTAAAAATTCGGTTTAGGTTGAACACAACTACCCTTAACCTATGTGTAAGAGTCCTTGGCCATTTAAAAATAACCCTCTCTTAAAATTATTTTACTTTAAAGACCCTAATTTTCGAAGGGCTTATATAATTTTATTAAATATTAACTTTTTGTAACTTAAAAAAGACAACAACCCTTTAAAATAAACCTAAAACTAAATTATTAAACTACCTAACTACAAGAATTCCCTTAAAAAATTTAACCGAATTTAGATAACCCCCTTTAATAAAACTACCTTTTAATTTATTTTTAATTAACTAAAATTTTTAAAGTCCTTAAAAACACAACGATTTGATTTTAAACCCGTTAGAAAATCCTCCAACTTTCTTTTTAATAGTAACAACTCTTTTTTAATTTAACCGCCTGTATAAAACCCTAACCTTTTTAAACAATTAACAAACCCTTATACCACACCAGCCCCTTAAACCTTTTAAAAAAGTAGGACTCCCACCCCCTTCTTAAAGACCTTTAAGATACCTTTATAACCACATTCATCCTTAATTTAAACCCTAATATTTAACTAACCTAAACTGCTAACCCTTAACCTTAAAAATTACCTTAACCCCCTAACTTAACCTCCAAATTTCTTACAAAAATTATTTAAAAATTAAACTTAAACCCAACCTCTTTTTCTTCTTTTTATAACCCTCTCTTAATAAACACTACTCTTTACTTTTCAGGTTATCCTCCCTGACCCTATAACCACCTTTAAAATTTTTGTAGTCAGCTAACTCCCCGTTCTATTAAATTCTATAAAATTAAATTCATTAAGATAAAATTAACTCAAGTTTTATTTCAAGAACTAATTATATAAAGATGACCCACTACTAAATGTCTATACAATCCTCTGAATTTAATAAAAATTATAATTTAGTTTTAAATAAATAATTATCTTCACTTTATCTAAATAGATCCTTTAGTGACCTAAATCATCTAATAACCCTTTTAGTTTTTTCTTTAAATTAAAATTTTACAGGGTAGAAAATTTAAAGATATTTGTTTTTCTACTTTTAAATATTATACGGCTCGCCAGTCTATTAAATACAATTTATTTCTACTACTCCCAACTATAAAATAAAAGTTCCCACTATTTAAAAACAAATCTCCTTTTCTATATTATTTTTTTATTTATTATTTTAATAAATGCATATATATAATATAAATTTATTAACCCCGTTTTTTCTCTCTATAGAGGAAAGAAATAATTATAGCCCTCAAAATAGATTTATAAGAGAAATCTATTCACTACCTAGATACAAGAACTTTTACTTAATAAATTTTAAGAGATTTTAAAGAATTCTATTAACCTCTCTCTCTCTTAATAAAACTATTTTTTTAATTTACTTTTTAATTAGCTAAATTTTTAAATAGGTTAAAAAAACATAAAAGTAAAGATAACCTACAACCTTCTCCTCTTACTTTAACCTATAAAAATAAATTTTACCTTGATTTTAACTCCTCAAACTTAAACTAACTTTCTACCCTTTAAATCAAAGCTTCAATTTAAACTACCTTTCCTCACTCTTCAGTTTCTTTAAAACCAGCTACCCAAACCCTACACCCCTACTTTACTAATATAAAAATTCAACCACCAGTCTTAAACCGGTTAATAAACCTTATGGAACTTTTATTTCAAACCTAGAAACCTAAAGGCCTTTCTTTAGAAAGACCTTTAACCCCTCTTAATAACAAACTACCTTAAACCCCTTTAACTTCAACCCTTCACCAATCTCGTCTAATTCCCTTAAAGATTAAAAAATTAATTTTAAAGTCTCCCTAACCTTACAAAACTTAACTTCTACCTAAGCTTTGAAAAACCATTAAAATCTAGCTGGCCTTAACACGTTTCCTTTTCTTAATAACACCTTTAAAACCTAATCTCTACTTTTCTCTTAATTAATTACTTCTAACCTCTCTGCAACCCCTTTAGAATTTTAACCTATTACTTACCTTGGAACCTGTTTCATTAAATTTTATATAAGATCAGAAATTAACTTCAAGTTTTATTTAAAAATTTATCATATAATAACCTTATTACTAACGTCTTATTAAACCTTTTAATCCTTAATAAAAATTACAACTTTTAAACTTAAAAAAATATCTCTTCTCTTTGTTTATAAAAACTCATTAGTAACAACCTTGTTTTCTAATAGTCCTTAACTCTCTCTTTTACCTAACCTTTACAAAATAGAAAATTTTAAAATACTCACCTCTATTAAAAATCTTATGCAAACTAATCCCCTGAAATGCAACTCCTATTCGTTAAAATAACCTAGAGCTCTCCTCTCTTCTATTAGGAACACCAAAGAACCAGGGATTATTCCTCCCCTCTATAAAATAAAGAATCCAATTATCCTAAAGGTTTATATACCCCCTTTTTTAAAAATTACTCTACTTCCAAATCCCATATAAATTTAATAACCTCTCTTTTTCCTTAAAATAACCCTAAAGTAAATTTAATAAAATTATCACTACCCTGATATACAATAACCCCTTAAAAATTTTTAAAATCATACCTCGAATTTAAAATAAACCCTAAAGGAAAGATAACCCCTAAAAAAATTTAACTGGTTAACTCCCGGCTTATTAAACCTTATAATATTAAATTTATAGGTCAAAAATTAATTCAAATTTTATTTTAAAGGTATAGCAAAGACCTACTACTAAACATCTATAAATCCTCTCAAATCAATAAAAATTACAGCTTAATTTTAAAAGTTTATACATAGTGTATAACCTTTAATACACCTATAACCTAAATAAAAACTATAGCTTAATTCTTAAAATAAACCCCTTGTTACTTACCTAACTCCCTCCCCTCTTAAAGTTTATAAAATTAAACTCATTAAGATAAGGTTAACTCAAGTTTTATTTTAAGAGTTAATTTTATAAAAATGACCCCCACTACTAAATATCTATATAATCCTCTAAATTTAATAAAAATTATAATTTGATTTTAAATAAATAATTGTCTTCACGTTATCTAAATAACTTCTTAGTGACCTAAATTATCTAATAACCCTTTTAATTTTTTCTTAAAATTAAAATTTTACAAAATAGAAAATTTAAAGATATTTATTTTTCTACCTTTAAATACAATACAGCTCGCCAGTCTATTAAATACAATTTATTTCTCATTAAAAAGTAACTCCCGCGGGTTTCTTTCTCTCTTCCTGCTGGAAGCTCTAAAGACCCGCGGGAATTATTTCTACTACTCCCAACTATAAAATAAAAATTCCCGTTATTTAAAAACAAATCTCCTTTCTATATTATTTTTATTTACTATATTAATAAATGTGTATATATAAATTTATTAGGCCCCGTTTTTTCTCTTATAAAGAAAAAAATAATTACGGTCCCTCAAAGTAGGTTTACAAAAGAAATTTATCCATTACCTAGACACAAGAGCTTTTGCTTAATAAATTTTAAGAGACTTTAAAGAATTCTTTAACCTCTCTTAAAACTATTTTTAATTTACTTTTTAATTAGCTAAATTTTTAAATGGGCTAAAAAAAGAACATAAAAGTAGAGATACCCTACAACCTCTCCTCTTACTTTAACCTATAAAATAAATTTTACCTTGATTTTTAACACTCCTTTTAGTTTAAACTAACTTTCTACCCTTTAAATCAGAGCTTCAATTTAAACTGCCTTTCTCCACTCTTCAGTTTCTTTAAAACCGACTACCCAAACTCTATACCCTCACTTCACTAATATAAAATTCAAACCACTAATCTTAAAACCGATTAATAAACCTTATAAAACTTTTATTTCAACCTAGAAACTTAAAGGCCTTTCTTTAGAAAGACCTTTAACTCGTCTTAATAACAAACTTCCTTAAACCTAAACCCCTTTAACTTCAACCCTTCACCAATATCGTCTAATTCCCTTAAAGATTAAAAAATTAATTTTAAAGTCTTCCTAACCTTACAAAACTTAACTTCTACCTAAGCTTTGAAAAACCATTAAAATCTAGCTAACCTTAACGCATTTCCTTTTCCTAATAATACCTTTAAACCCTAATCTCTACTTTACTCTTAGTTAATTACTTCTAACCTCTCTGCAACCCCTTTAGAATTTTAACCTCTTAATACCTTGAAACCTGTTACATTAAATCTTATATAAGACCAGAAATTAACTTCAAGTTTTATTTAAGAATTTATTATACAACAACCTATTACTAACACATCTTATAAACCTTTTAGTCTTAATAAAAATTACAACTTTTAAACTTAAAAAATCTCTCTTCTCTTTGTTTATAAAAACTCATTAATAACAACCTTGTTTTCTAACAGCCCTTAACTCTCTCTTTTACCTAACCTTTACAAAATAGAAAATTTAAAAATACTCGCCCCTATTAAAAATCTTATGTAAACTTAACCCCCTGAAATGCAACTCCTGTCCCTTAAGAAATAACCTGAAGCTCTCCTCTCTTCTACTAGGGATACCAAAGAACCAGGAATTATTCCTCCTCTATAAAATAAAGAATCCAATTATCTATAGTTTTTAACCCCCCTTTTTTTTAAAATTGCTCTACTCCCAAATCCCATATAAATTTAATAGACCTCTCTTTTTCGTTAAAATAACCCTAAAATAAATTTAATAAGATTATCACTACCGGTGTAATAACCCTTTAAAAAATTTAAAACAAATTTAAGAAACGCCTACCAACCTCTCCCCCTTAAATTTTTTACCTTTATAAATTTTTAAGTTCATACCTTAAGTTTAAAATAAACCCCAAAGGAAAGATAACCCCCCTAAAAATTTAACTGGTTAGCTCCCCGACCTATTAAACCTTATAATATTTTTAAATTTATAGGTCAAAAATTAATTCAAATTTTATTTTAAAGGTGTAGCAAAGACCTACACTAAATGTCTATAAAATCCTCTCAGATTAATAAAAATTACAACTTAATTTTAAAAGTTTATTCATAATATATATAACCTTTTAAGACACCTGTAGCCTAAATAAAAACTATAGCTTAATTCTTAAATAAAGCCCCTTCCTTGTTATTTATTTAACTCCCTGTTCTCTTAAATTTTATAAAATTGAATTCATTAAGATAAGGTTAACCCTAGTTTTATTTTAAGAATTAGTTGTATAGTGATGACCCACTACTAAATATCTATATAATCCTCTAAATTTAATAAAAATTATAATTTAGTTTAAAATAAATAATTATCTTTACTTTATCTAAATAGCTTCTTAGTGACCTAAATTATCTAATAACCCTTTTAGTTTTTTCTTTAAATTAAAATTTTACAAGAAAGAAAATTTAAAGATATTTATTTTTCTACTTTTTAAACACTATACGACTTGCCAGGCTATTAAATACAATTTATTCCTTACTAAGAAATAATTCCCAGCTCTTTCTCTCTTCCAGTTGGGAGCTCCAGAGACCCGCGGGAATTATTTCTACTACTCCCAACTATAAAATAAAAGTTCCCGCTATTTAAAAACAAATCTCCTTTTCTATATTATTTTTATTTAAATTTATTATTTTAATAAATGTGTGTATAAATTTATTAGCCCCCGTTTTTTTCTCTTTATAAAGTAAAAAAATAATTATAGTCCTCAAAATAGGTTTATAAGAGGAATCTATTCACTACCTAGATACAAGAGCTTTTTGCTTAATAAATTTTAAGAGACTTTAAAGAATTCTATTAACCTCTCTCTCTTAAAACTATTTTTTTAATCTACTTTTTTATTAGCTAAATTTTTAAATAGGCTAAAAAAGAACATAAAAGTAAAGATAACCTACAGCCTTCTCCTCTTACTTTAACCTATTAAAAATAAATTTTACCTTGATTTTAACCCCTCAATTTAAACTAACTTTCTACCCTTTAAATCAGAGCTTCAATTTAAACTATCTTTCCCCACTCTTCAGTTTTCTTTAAAACCAGCTACCCAAACTCTACACCCTTACTTCTCTAATATAAAAATTCAACCAGCCAGTCTTAAAACCGATTAATAAACCTTATAAAACTATTATTTTAACCTGGGAACCTAAAGGCCTTTTTTTAGAAAGGCCTTTAATCCACCTTAATAACAACCTACCTTAAGCCCCTTTAATTTCAACCTTTCACCAATCTCATCTAATTCCCTTAAAGATTAAAAAATTAATTTTAAAGTCTTCCTAACCTCACAAAACTTAACTTCTACCTAAGCTTTGAAAAACCATTAAAATCTAGCTAGCCTTAACGCGTTTCCTTTTCTTAATAGTGCCTTTAAACCCTAATCTCTACTTTACTCTTAATTAATTACTTCTAACCTCTTTATAACCCCTTTAGAATTTTAACCTATTAATTACCTTGAAACCTATTACATTAAATTTTGTATAAAACCAGAAATTAACTTCAAGTTTTATTTAAAAAGTTATTATATAATAACCTATTACTAACGTTTTATAAACCTTTTAATCCTGGGTAAAAATTACAACTTTTAAACTTTAAAAATCTCTCTTCTCCTTGTTTAAAAAAACTCATTAATAACAACCTTGTTTTCTAACAGCCCTTAACTCCCTCTTTTACCTTAACCTTTACAAAATAAAAAATTTAAAAATACTCACCTCTATTAAAAATCTTATGTAAACTAACCCCCTGAAATACAACTCCTGCCCCTTAAGAAATAACCTATAACTCTCCTCTCTTCTATTTAGGATACCAAAGAACCAGGGATTACTCCCCCTCCTCCTATAAAATAAAGAATCCAATTATCTAAGGTCTTTTAGCCCCCTTTTTTTAAAATTGCTCTACTTCCAAATCCCATATAAATTTTATAACCCTCTCTTTTTCCTTTAAAATAGCCCTAAAATAAATTTAATAAGATTATCACTACCCAGTGCAATAACCCTTTAAAAAATTTAAAACAAATTTAAGAAACACCTACCAACCTCTCCCCCTTAAATTTTACCTTTATAAATTATTAAATTCATACCTTAAATTTAAAATAAACCCCAAAGGAGAGATAACCCTCTAAAAATTTAACTGGTTAGCTCCCCGACCTATTAAACCTTATAATATTTTAAATTTATAGGTCAAAAAATTAATTCAAATTTTATTTTAAAGGTATAATAACAAAGACCTACACTAAATGTCTATAAAATCCTCTCAGATTAATAAAAATTACAACTTAATTTTAAAAGTTTATTCATAATATATAACCTTTTAACACACCTGTAACCTAAATAAAAACTATAGCTTAATTCTTAAATAAGCCCCTTGTTATTTATTTAACTCCCTATCCTCTTAAATTTTATAAAATTAAATTCATTAAGATAAGGTTAACTCAAGTTTTATTTTAAGAATTAATTATATAATGATGACCCACTACTAAATGTCTATATAATCCTCTAAATTTAATAAATATTATAATTTAGTTTAAAATAAATAATTGTCTTCACTTTATCTAAATAGCTTCTTAGTGACCTAAATTATCTAATAACCCTTTTAGTTTTTCTTTTAAATTAAAATTTTACAAGGAAGAAAATTTAAAGATATTTGTTTTTCTACTTTTAAACACTATATGTATACGGCTTGCCGCCTATTAAATACAATTTATTTCTCACTAAGAAATAATTCCCAGTTCTTTCTCTCTCCCTGCAAGGGGCTCCAGAGACCCGCGGGAATTATTTCTACTACTCCCAACTATAAAATAAAAGTTCTCGCTATTTAAAAACAAATCTCCTTTTCTATACTATTTTTATTTAAATTTATTATTTTAATAAATGTGTATATAAATTTATTAGCCCCCGTTTTTTTCTTTTTATAAAGGAAAAAAATAATTACGGCCCTCAAAATAGGTTTATAAGAGAAATCTATTCACTACCTAAATACAAGAACTTTTTGCTTAATAAATTTTAAGAGACTTTAAAGAATTCTATTAACCTCTCTCTTAAAACTATTTTTTAATTTACTTTTTAATTAACTAAATTTTTAAATAAACTAAAAAAAGAACATAAAAGTAAAGATAACCTACAACCTTCTCCTCTTACTTTAACCTATTAAAAATAAATTTTACCTTAATTTTAACTCCTTAAAATTTAAACTAACTTTCTACCCTTTAAATCAGAGCTTCAATTTAAACTACCTTTCTCCACTCTTCAGTTTCTTTAAAACCAGCTACCCAAACTCTACACCCTTACTTCTCTAATATAAAAATTCAACCAACCAGTCTTAAAACCGATTAATAAACCTTATAAACCTGTTATTTCAACCTAGGCACCTAAAGGCCTTTCTTTAGAAAGACCTTTAACTCATCTTAATAACAACCTAC
>JAXIVD010007713.1:5000-19354 GCA_036785275.1 Cancer borealis
AGAAGGAGAAAGGGAAGGAGGAGAAGGTTGAAGAGTGGAGAAGAAAGAAAAAAATAGGAGGAAGAGGGTTTTTCTCATCCTCGTAAAAATAAATAATAAAAATCCAGTGACAAATTCATCTGACAGAAATCCACGTCGGAATACCAGAGTGAGAGAGAGAGAGAGAAAAAAAAAAACAGCGAATTTTACAGCTAAGAACAAAATATTTCGCACACCATTAAGAAGAGAAGCGAAAAATAGAGTAGGAAGGAAGTCATGTCATTACAATCGTCACCATCCTTTCAAAATAATCAAGTTGCATTTGTAAGTAAGAGACACGGAACGCATTGAGTACAAAGAGGTACAAAGTAAGAACAGTCAGCGACGAAAAAGGTCACAGTGGATATACAAATAAGTGCATTGTGGGTGGTTGTGTTGGGTGTAAAATTTCAAGGTCATATTTTTGGCCGGAATGTTTGTGTAGAAAATTTATGGCTTAGCAACCACAAAAAAAAAAAAAAATCACAAGAAGAAGAAATAACTACTAATTACTAAACAATACAGAGAAGAAACAAATAAATAATAATAAAATAAATAAATAAAAGCACGTAGCTGTAATAGGAGGTCAGGCTGAGCTACACAAAAATCACACACGCACACGCACACGCGCACACACACACACACACACACACACACACACACACACACACACACACACACACACACACACACACACACACACACACACACACACACACAAGATAACCTAACTATTCTCGACAAAAGTGAGGTATTAAATCACATCTATGCCAACACTGATTTCTATGTATTTTTATCAATAGGTATTATATGCTTTTTTTTTTTGTTTGCTTTGCTTTCAGTGGCTTCAAGATAAAAAAGGGATGTGATCTCTATAACATTAATCCAAAAATTCACGATCAAACTGGACTAATTAATTAATTTTTTCTACCTCTATGTCGGTTCACTCTGAGTATTTAACAAAGTCTATAAAACAATAGTCCTAGTACATTATTTTCGATCTCTTCATGAAGCAATCTGAAGTGGTCTGCATAATACATTTCAGACGTTATGTTCCTGCCCCTTCCCAGCTATCTAATGTTTGACGATGCTATGTGAGAATCAGTGAGCTAACCTGGTCGCTGGGATTCACAATAACACCTGTATAGTCTCCTGGCTGTCACCGTCTCAGTTATTCTCATGATCACTGTCACGGAAGAGCATGGGAGGTGAAGGAGGCCCCGCAGGAGTCTACGTGATATATACAAACAATGTGTCGCCACCCGTTGCAAGTGACACAATAAATGTATATATTCCACCAGGCTGCACGAACAGAAATACATACTACAAAAAATATTATAATCCTCCTCCTCCTCCTCCTCCTCCTCCTCCTCCTCCTCCTCCTCCTCCTCCTCCTCCTCCTCCTCTTCCTCTTCCTCTTCCTCTTCCTCCTCTTCCTCTTCTTCCTCCTCTTCCTCCTCTTCCTCCTCTTCCTCCTCCTCCTCCTCCTCCTCCTCCTCCTCGAGTCGTAAATATATGGAATGGACTGCCCTCAAGCGTCGTCAACTCGAGCACAATAGAAACTTTTAAAAATCGTCTCGACAAATATCTTGAAAGTAATCCTCGGTTGGCAATGTTCGTTACAGAATAATTATAGACATTTTCAAATCGTAAAGATAATTAAGGAATTCACGGTGTAGGGTGACTCAGACTGGTGGGAGGCTGCAGCTGTTGGCTGTCAGGGTACGGAGAGATCCCTTGATCCGAAGTAAATGAGAATCAAATCTCTACCTGAACAACAGGTGCAGTATAAATCCTACTGGTCTGTGTCTACTGCACCAGTTCCCATTTGATATGAGATCACGATTTTTGTGCCAGCAATAATGATAGTCTATTATAGTATAGCATAGTATAGTATCTTCTTTTTTTCTTTTTCCACGCTTTCATCGAAAATTCCATGTAGTTTTTCTATACTACATGGTATCTCTTATTTTCCTGCCAGTTTCGGCTGGAGGGATGGGTGGGAGGGGAGGAGCCTTCCACTCTACTATCCGTTCTCTAATTCAAGTAGTTAGTGTAGCGTAGTTATAACAAACAGCCTTCGCAGGGATCCTAGGGTCTGTTGCTGTTTGTGTTCCCTTGTATTCATCCTCCTCCTCCTCCTCCTCCTCCTCCTCCTCCTCCTCCTCCTCCTCCTCCTCCTCCTCCTCCTCCTCTTCCTCTTCCTCTTCCTCTTCCTCTTCCTCTTCCTCCTCCTCTTCAGTACCAGCGACCATAAAATTGTATCTTTTAACATAAATCTCGAAGTTTACAAAGATAACGTAAGCGAAGAACTTATCTTCATGTATCGCAAAGGTAACTTTGAAAAACTGAGAAAGCTTTTAGCAGATACTGATTGGAGCATAGTAGACAACGAAACCGATGTAAATAGATCGTGGGAAAAGTTTTATAACATCTTAAATGAAGCCGTTAAAGTATGCATTCCCGTTTGTAAGAGACGTCCACGTAAAAATAAAAATATTAATAAACCAAAATGGTGGAATAGCCAGATTGAGGCAGGATTATTACTTAAAAAGCGGGCACATGATAAATATTTACTATCACAAAACGAAAACGATAAAATAGAATACGAAAGACTAAGACACGAAACAAAAAAGATGATTAGACGAAGTAAAAAAGATCTCGAAATATATATTGCGAATAAAACTAAATCCAACCCCAAGGAATTTTACACCTACGTACGTAATAAAAAAGTTATCACAACTAATATTGGCCCATTCCACCTAGAAAACGATAAGGAAATAAATACAGAATCAGAAATGACCGAAGTACTAAATGATTATTTTGCATCCGTTTTTACTGTTGAAGACACCGATGAAATCCAGGAAGTAACCCCAGCTAAACCTAACTTAATTCCTTTAAGCGTTTGTAACTTTACTGAGGATATAATAACTAAGGCACTTGATAAAATTAAAGTAAATAAAACTCCTGGTCCTGATTGTATTGCACCGAGAGTCTTAAAAGAGGCAACATTTCAAATCAGCAAACCTCTTGCAATACTATTTAATAAATCTTTAAATTCTGGAAAAGTTCCCGACATTTGGAAATTAGCAAATGTTACCCCTATACAAAAGAAAGGAGATAAAACACTACCGATTAACTACAGACCAATCAGCCTCACATCCGTAGTTGGTAAATTAATGGAAACTATAATACGCGATAAACTAGTGACTTTTCTTGAAGAAAATAGCATGATTAATAATTCTCAGCATGGTTTCCGAAACAAACGATCTTGCTTAACGAATCTCCTTGACTTTTATAACGATGTATTCAACATTTATGACGAGACAAAAGCGGTCGATATAATTTATCTCGACTTTCAAAAAGCGTTTGACAAAGTTCCCCACAAACGGTTATTAAAAAAATTAGAATCACACGGCATATCTGGAAATATTCTTAAATGGGTTGAAGACTGGCTTTCCGAAAGAAGACAACGCGTTGTCATAAACGGTAAATCATCTAACTGGCGATACGTTAAAAGTGGGGTGCCACAGGGCTCAGTACTTGGTTCCATTCTTTTTCTAATTTACGTAAATGATATTGATGAAGGCCTCACTTGTAAAATATCAAAATTTGCCGACGATACGAAAATCACGAGTAAAGTAACTACAACCGCCGATAAACTACAATTTCAATCAAACCTCAACATGTTAGTCAATTGGTCAAAGAAATGGCAAATGAAATTTAATGTTGATAAATGTAAAGTTTTGCATATCGGTAGCAATAATCAATTCAATAAATATACAATGAATGACTCTGAACTTTCCAAGGATAACCATGAAAAAGACTTGGGGATAACTATTAGTAACGACCTCAAACCAGATAAACATTGTTCAGACGTTGTAAAAAAAAGCTAACAAACTGGTCGGTTTCATCGGTAGAACTTTTGATTATAAATCTGAAAAAGTTATCCTTACATTATATAATGCACTCGTACGCCCTCATCTAGAATATTGCATTCAATTTTGGTCACCATACTATAAAAAAGATATTAATAAGCTGGAGAGAATACAAAGAAGAATTACTAAAATGATCCCAAGACTGCGAAACAAGTCTTACGAAGAACGTCTAAAGGAGCTGAACTTATTCAGTTTATCCAAACGTAGGCTACGAGGGGATCTAATTGAGGTTTTTATTTTTTATTTTCCATGGTTTTGATAATATTAACATAAACGATTATGTAACTACCGATCTCACAAGCTCCACCCGTAACAATGGCTTCAAGATCATTGGTAAGCGCTTTAGATCAAATGAAGCGAAGCACTTTTTCTTCAATAGAATCGTAAATGTTTGGAATTCTCTCCCAGCACAAATTGTCAACAGTACTACAATTTAATCATTTAAGAAAAAACTCGATAAGCACTTAGCATCTGTTCACCAAGTCGAATATTTCACTACTGCGTAAATTTATTTATTTATTTATTTATTTATTTATTTTTTTTTTTTTTATAGCATAGATTACTCCTTGTTTTTTTTATTTCTTTCCTATACAAATTCCATGTTAGTTTTTTCATGCTACATGGTATCACTTCCTCTTCCGGTCAGCTTCGGCTGGAGGGAGGGGTGGGTGGGGAGGAGCCTTCCACTTTGCTGTCCTTTTGTCTCTATCACGTAGATATTATAGTAGTAGTAGTGTAGCTAAACAGACAGCCTCGTTAGGTCCAGTAGGACTGTTGCTGTCTGTTCTTCCTTTGTACTCCTTTGTACTCCTTTGTACTTCTCCTCCTCCTCCTCCTCCTCCTCCTCCTCCTCCTCCTCCTCCTCCTCCTCCTCCTCCTCCTCCTCCTCCTCCTCCTTTCTCTAATTCAAATAGTTAGTGTAGACTAGTTATAACAAACAGTCCTCGCAGGGACCCTAGGGTCTGTTGTTGTTTGTGTTCCCTTGTATTCCCTTGCATTCTCCTTCTCTAATTTGTTTTCTTTACTGTAATCTTTCTTTGTCTGAGTTTTTCACAAGGTAGTACAGTGTTTCTTTATAACTATTTCCTGCGGCACAATGCAGGAAGGAATATTGGACGGGGAATATCACCATTCTGCTATATCCTGCTCGCCCACACATGGTTATTTGTAGAAGTACTTTACGTAATTCTACAGATACCTTCATTATAGACAAAAGTTCTCCTAGTATCTGTTCTTCCTACGTAATTCTCCTCCGGAGAATTACGTAGGAAGAACAGATCCTCCTCCTCCTCCTCCTCCTCCTCCTCCTCCTCCTCCTCCTCCTCCTCCTTTACCACAAAGCTGAACGAAGCTATTAGAGTATGTGTACCGTATCGTTACAGACGTTCAGCAAGGAAGAACAAACCAAAATGGTGGAACGATGAGATAAAAAACAGCCTCTCTCTCAAAAAAGACGCGTACGATAAGTATATATCAACTAAAAACCAAGATGACAAAGTAGAGTTTGACAGAGTTCGTCGCGAAACTAAGAGACTGATAAAGCGCAGCAAAAAAAAAATTGAAGAATATATAGCGGAATCATGTAAATCTAATCCTAAAGAATTTTATAGTTTTGTTAAGAGTAAAAAAGCCCTTACCTGTAATATCGGTCCACTTACTAAAGGACAAGGAAATCACACAAACGACGAAAATGAAATGGCTACAATCCTTAATAACTTTTTTGCATCCGTATTTACAGAAGAGGATTGTTCATCGTTTCAACCACTCGAGACTAGAAAAACCGAAAACTTCTTAAATGATTTACTCATCGTAGAAAATGACGTTGAACAAAAAATCGATAAGATGAAAATTAATAAAACCTCTGGACCAGATAAAATTTCCCCGAGAATCTTGAAAGAGATCAAGCATCAGATCAGTAAACCGCTTGCAATCATATTCAATAAATCCTTAAGGATTGGTAAAGTTCCGTCAGATTGGAAACGTGCTAATGTAACCCCAATCTTCAAAAAGGGAGACAAGTCACAACCCGGAAATTATAGGCCAATCAGTCTGACGTCAGTAGTATGTAAATTAATGGAGACAATCATTCGTGACAATATGGTGAAATTCCTTGAAGACAACGATATAATAAAACCCTCACAACATGGTTTTCGTAATAAACGTTCATGTCTAACTAACTTATTAGACTTCTTTCACAATGTTTTTGACACGTACGATGAAAGCAGAGCAGTAGATATCATATATCTGGATTTTCAAAAGGCCTTTGATAAAGTTCCCCATCAACGATTGCTTAATAAACTAAAGACTCACGGTATCTCTGGTAGCATCCACAATTATTGGCTTCAGGACTAGCTCTCTGAACGTAAACAGAGAGTAGTTTTAAACGGTGTCTCCTCTCAATGGTTAAACGTAAAAAGTGGCGTACCACAGGGTTCAGTACTTGGCCCTATTTTGTTCCTGATATATGTTAATGACATAGATGATGGGATCTACGCAAAATATCAAAATTCGCTGACGATACGAAAATTGCCAGTAAAGTAACTTCGACAAGTGACAGAGAAGTCTTACAATCAGACCTTGATCGACTAACGTCTTGGGCCAATAAATGGCAAATGAAATTTAACGTTGATAAATGTAAGGTACTACACATCGGAAGAAATAATGATCACGTTCAGTACTCAATGAATGGAAAACTACTTTCTGCAGTGAACAAGGAAAAAGATCTAGGAATCACAATATCAAACGATTTAAAAGCCAGTCAGCATTGCTCAGAGGTAGTTAAAACCGCTAACAGATTGGTCGGCTTTATTGGGCGTACTTTCGAAAATAAATCAGAAAAAGTCATATTAAAACTGCATAATTCACTAGTACGACCTCATCTTGAGTATTGCGTACAGTTTTGGTCCCCATATTACAGAAAGGACATTGACAAACTGGAAAGAGTCCAGCGTAGAATAACGAAAATGATTCCAAGGCTGAGAAATAAACCTTATGAAGAAAGACTTAAAGAATTAAACTTATTCAGCCTCGAAAAACGAAGGATGAGAGGAGATTTAATTGAAATGTTCAAGATAATTAAAGGAATTGATAATATCAATGCAGAAGATAACATTACTTTTGATCGATCAAATATAACAAGAAGACGTCATACTTTTAAGATTACTGGTAAAAGATTCACATCAAATGAAGCCAAACATTTCTTTTTCAATCGGATCGTTAACGTTTGGAACTCCCTGCCCGCCAATGTCGTCGACAGTAAAACAATTAATACATTCAAAAATAGACTGGACAAATATTTAGAAGCCAATCCGCAACTAAAACATTATTCGTCAACATAGTAAACTTTGAGCAAGTTCCTTCTAACGTACCGTAATTACAAAATCTCGATTCGGAAGGACGTCGCTAGGGGCCTAACATCGCTTGCCAGGAAGTAGTGTTAGTGGCAGTAGTAATAGGCTAGTCTAATCTTATTCCACGCATTTATTTATTTATTTTTACTTATATTGCATGGTTGGCCTTCCTCTCCTGCCAGTCGTGGCTGATGGGAGAATCCCTCACCCTTACTATCCTGTATCCTTCACCCCAGATTAGATAGTGTAGTCTAGTCTATCACAAACAGCCTCGTAAGGGCCAGTAGGCCTGTTGCTGTTTGTTCTTCCTATGTGTTCCTATGTGTTCCTTGTTTTTTATTTCTTTCCTATACAAATTCCATGTTAGTTTTTTCATGCTACATGGTATCACTTCCTCTTCCGGCTAGCTTCGGCTGGAGGGAGGGGTGGGTGGGGAGGAGCCTTCCACTTTGCTGTCCTTTTGTCTCTATCACGTAGATATTATAGTAGTAGTAGTATAGCTAAACAGACAGCCTCGTTAGATCCAGTAGGACTGTTGCTGTCTGTTCTTCCTTTGTACTCCTTTGTACTCCTCTTTCTCCTCTTTCGCCTCCTCTTCCTCTAATTCAAGTAGTTAGTGTAGAGTAGTTATATCAAACAGCCTTCGCAGGGATCCTAGGGTCTGTTGCTATTTGTGTTCTCTTGTATTCCCTTGTATTTCCCCTTCTCCTCCTCCCCCTCCTCCTCCTCCTCCTCCAACCTGCCTTTCGAAAATAAATTGAAAGAAAAAGTTACGTCAAAACTTTATAATTGACTGATACGACTTATTCAACTTATCAAAGTGGAGGATGCGAGGTGATGTTCATGTAGCTTTTCATGCTCTATGGTTTTATCTTCCTTATCTGCCACCCTCGGCTGGAAGGATGTTTGGGTGAGGAGGAACCTTCTTCTCTACTGCCTGGCGTTTCTCACTTTAGACGATATAGTGTAGCTTATCACAAACAGTCTCGTGAGGAACTATAGGTTTGCTTCCTCCTCCTCTTCCTTCTCCTCCTCCTCCTCCTCCTCCTCCTCCTCCTCCTCCTCCTCCTCCTCCTCCTCCTCCTCTTCCGTTTGGACTATTTCAGGTTTTATCTGTATTTTATCGTTGTTCCGCCTTTCCGCTGTATCCTGTAGTGGCGCTAAGAGTAAGAAGGGGCCGCAAACGGACCCAAACATCCTTTTTCAATCCACAAAGTTCGTTCTTGCAATTCTCGGCGGAAAGTCCCAAGGAAGCGCTAAAATGTTTTCTTTCTTCAACGGCTTATCGGTCTTTAAGTCTTCGGCAGTGAAGATTTTATATTTTTTTCGGCTTGAGTTGAAGGAAAACTTAAATTTCACATTTTTCTGTTCGAAGCCACGTACTTGCCTTAAAAATAGCGTATGATGGCAAGCGATTGAAGTTATCTACTATTTCAAAACAGACTCCAGCTAAGTTAATAACAATGGAGAATCTCTTTAAAGGATGCTGAAGGAGTAAGCTGTAACTCCTTGCCACTCACGTAAGATCTTGGACGTATGAATGATTCCACCTTTACTCACGTCCTTCTGAGCAACACTTGTCGAGATGCGAATGAAACAGTGAAAATAAAAAGTCTGGAAACGTTATTTATCGAGCGTTTATTGCTTCATACATACTTTATCGATAAACTTACGATGAGAGGATGCGTAAATACCGTGACTGCATCTAATCAAATGGAGTATAGCGTTCAGCCAGCCAGCCAAGCGAGAAAACTTTTTATTCCTACAACCTGTCTTGCATATTCCCTGAAGTGTTATTATCTATTACGAGGCAGAGATAACACGCATCCTTATCTTCCTCGCATCCTTCCAGTATTATCTTTAGAGCCAAGGAATACCAGTACAAGCAAAAAATCAATCAATCAAGAGATACACATCAAGGTATCAGTGGCTATAGCCTTTCTTGCATTACTTGTCAGCGGCGCCTCGTGAGATACTACTATCAATGCTTCGCTTGGTTGGGCCTGCGACGTGTGTTTCCTCGGCTTCACGCTGGATAAGTTTTGAACTGTTACAATCACCTGAATCTGAACCTGATGGATGATTTCTAACGCACGCTCACGCCTCAAGTATTCTATCCAATTTGAGCCACTAGGAATTCCGACGACTTCAATCATAAAGGAAAATGTCTTGGTTAATGGTCTTGGTTAATGGTAGTGCTGGGAATCGAAAAAAGGAGACGTGGTGGTGATGATGGTTGTCGTCATGTTTACAGATTTGGTGGCTATCCTTGTGATGGTGGTGAGTCACTTATATTAATCAATGTAACCTTAACTTAATTCATCCCACAGGTAATAAATAATCAGTAGGTAGCAACAGGTGCAAGAACAAGATTACCAGACGAACTGTTTGCTCCTTTCACTTCTTCCTCCTTGGCGCTTGAAGCAATTTAGTCCGCATATGACTGAGACTAATTACTATCATAATATTTGTGTTACTACGATGGTCTCAGCAAATTGATAATACATAAGTAATTTACTAACATCTAAATACTAGTTTTTACTATAAAGCACAAACACACACACACACGCACATACGCACACACGCACACACGCACACACGCACGCACGCGCACACACACACACACACACACACACACACACACACACACACACACACACACACACACACACACACACACACACACACACACACACACACACACACAGACAATAATAATGATAAAAATAATAATAATAATAACAACAACAATAATGATAATGATAATTCAGTAAATGACCAAAACCTCCTTTCCTTACTTCCTTTCTTCCCTCCTTCCTCTCTTCCAGTAAAGCTAATGGGATGAAAATATCCAATAATATATAATACTCAATGGGATGACTGCACTCGTTTCCAAAAGCTCAATGTTTTCTAATACTCCAGGAAGACTGTCGTATGTGCTGATGTGACACAATCAACCACGCATTATTAAAGATTACTTCCATGCGTGATAGTATGGGCAGCAGCATATATATTCATTATGTCACTGAGGGATAATTCGAGACAGTAGCACAACACTCCTCTTCTAAGGCAGAGTCAGGATGTTTTGCGCTTAATGTGCTAATACTTTCTTAAGAGTCCGCTTTATAAATTAGAAAAATAATCAAGAAAAATATCTCTCAAACGTGTAACTCTTCAGAAGCATCCATGAGCAACGAGTGTAAGTGAAGGTGTGATTATGTGCTGAAAATATTAACCTCACACTTCTGTCCTATAACTGTACTGGACACATCCTTGCTTGGTATTGGTCGTGGTATTGGTATTGGTATTGGTATTGGTATTGGTATTGGTGGGTGTGTTTGACGTATTCCCAACAACTACTACGTGGGCAGGTGTGCAAGACAAGTGTAAAGCTGATCACCATTTGTTGTCGCTCGCAGTTACCTCTCACACACTACTTCACAATTCCAACTTCAACCCAACGCTGGCTCTCCCGAACTCACTGGACGCGCCAAAAATTTACAACCCGGAAATCATATGGAAGATACAGACTAAAACATCACTCGGTGTGCCTGACATTCAAAGATACATAACACATATTCACATTGCATGAAATTCGTACCCACGTTAGCGAAAGTGTATTTATGAGACCAAACCTGTCAACATTTATAAGGCAAAACTTGTTACATTCCCCTCATTCCCTATTTGTAAATGCAAATCCTTCATGGGAGGAAGGGATACATGGAATGGCAGTCAGCCTCTGTCTTCAACCCTTGGTGCATAAATGATTATGTATTCATCTACACCACCACGTGCCTCGCTACACTCTAAGTCTCATTAATTATACACGCGTGATTGATCAGCAGAGCCTTCCTTGCTTCGCGCCATGAGCCGAGATGTGGTGGAGGAGGAGGAGGAGGAGGAGGAGGAGGAGGAGGAGGAGGAGGAGGAGGAGGAGGAGGAGGAGGAGGAGGAGGAGGAGGAGGATCATGCTTCCACGTTGTCTTCTCATCTTTCCGAACAGGGATTTAGAAGAACGTGTCTTATTTCATGGCGTTTGATCCTTATCGTGTGGATCAGTTTTATTATTTGTCGTTATGCACGTTCATGTGATTCAATGGTCCTCGTGTTAACAAAGGAACAAGAGCTGCACCACATACTTGAGGTGAAGACTCATCAGAGAGTTGTACAGTGTTGGTTTTATTCAAAGTTCCTTGTTATGAACTTGCGTCACGTCACTAGCAGCTTTTGGTCCAACGTATTGATGAAGAGTTAGTAGGAAGGACACTAGAGAGACATTGACCTCAATATTCTTTTTCTCTTTTCCTACTCGCAGTGACTCCCCACACACACCATGCATGCATACAACCATATAATACATATCATACCCATATCATCATCATACTCACTGTCGTTCATACAGAATTTTAAACGTGACATAACAAAACTTCTACCGCTTGTCTCAAAAAACACATTATCGAAAAATCAAAAATGTCGAACATGTTCTCATACTTGTATACCTTTTGTTCATGGATTTCCCTTATTTCTCGGAGTTTCATTAAATTCTAGAGTAAGACGGCTTTGTTTTTTACTCCGACCACTGCAAAAAAAAGAAAATACCTTGAGGATCACCAGCATTCCTTTCATTCCTACCACCGGACCGATAACATCCGTAACATTTTCTTTTTATACTTGTTTTTACATTTCTAGTTTACGTAAGGAATCTTTTCGTCTTTCTATTTATCTTTTTTTCTTTTGGTTCCTGTGCTATGCCTTTTTTTTTTTCCGTTCTCGTGTTTGTTCTTCTTGATCAATGCAATACCGATTCTGAGGCAGTGAATATACCACTAGTGACCACCAACAGGGTCAGACTACGTATTGTATATTGTATACGTATTGTATACGTATTCATATTGCTACAACTAAGGTGTTTCAAGGCAATGGGTCGCCTGATTTTAGTAATGGTCCGGAGTGAAAAGGACGAACTATTTCAACTGCTAGACTGTATGTTCTGCTTCTCGCACTAGACTTAAAAGTTTGCTTCAAAGGTTGTCAAAACAGTAGTGACAGACGGCACGTTATCAGCAGTAGTAGAATCTGTTGAAAACCATACGAAGAGGAGGAGGAGGAGGAGGAGGAGGAGGAGGAGGAGGAGGAGGAGGAGGAGGAGGAGGAGGAGGAGGAGGAGGAGGAGGAGGAGGAGGAAGAGAAGGAGGAGGAAGAGGAAGAGGAAGGAATGTGGTGTTGTAGGAAGAGGGAGAGTAGAGGGTTGGTTATCACTCGTGAAAAGGAGAGAAGTAAGTTCCCTTCACTATTTTTCTTTGCCTCTCTAATTAGTTCATTGAGACACATGAGACTATCGCAAAGATGGAGGAGCTACGAGAGGAGGGAGAGAGACAGGAAAGGAGAGAAGAAGGGAGGAAAAGAGGAGGATAGAGAGAGGAAGGAGGAAGGAGAGAGAGAGAGAAGGAGCGCTGGAAATCCTCGAAAAGAAGAATAAATAAAAGTATTGTTGTGGAACTTTGAGTCGTACGCAGGATGCAGAAATTCAGGATTTTCTCATCGGGCATTTCAGTGTTTCTTATTTTAACATTATACTTTGAGCCGTGAACTCCCCTCACTCAGCTGTCACTGTCATATACACTGTTTACATCCTTTTTCCTGCAACATTTTCCTCTTTATTATAGCAATGACGAGAGAGAGAGAGAGAGAGAGAGAGAGAGAGAGAGAGAGAGAGAGAGAGAGAGAGAGAGAGAGAGAGAGAGAGAGAGAGAGAGAGAGAGAGAGAGAGAGAGAGAGAGAGAGAGAGAGAGAGAGAGAGAGAGAAAGAAAAAAAAAAAAATTAAACCGTACGCTACACGCTTTTCCTGTGTTGTGTGTGTTCTGTGTTTTTTTATTCCTAGACTCAAAGGGAAAAACAAAAACTATCGACTCTCAACTTTTTCCCTTCCTTCCTTCCTCCCTCCCTCTCTCCCTTCCTTCCTTCCTTCCTCGCTGAAACACACGCAACTCTCACACTGTTTGGTTGTTGCCCACACTATGTATAGTTGTTTTTTTTTATACATATATTTTTTTTTTCATCCGAGTTCCGTTGGGTGATGAATTCTGTTTTGAAGTTGAATGCAAAAGTAAAGTGGAATTAAATGAGAACACCAACTTGGTAGGTGATAATGAGGTTTTTTTTTTCATCTTCATAGCTTTAGCCGTGAAAGTCATCTCGAAATGCAATTATTTCCGTCATATATATATCCCAATGGTGTGAAGGCAAAAGTATTACATCAAACTGTGTATTTGTAAGTTTTGGTGTGAAACTAATGGGATAAATAATGTTAGTTTTATTTGCTAAGTAAATTGAGAAAGACACACAGGGAGCCAGCATACAACGAAACAGAAAAAAGTAAAAAACAGATACAAACAGACAGATACATAGAAATGCACAGAAAAACAGAGACACAAATAGAGGTAAAAAAATAAGTAAATAACCTGCAGATACAGACAAACAGACAGACAAACGGAAAAATATGGAGAGACTAAAGTAAAACAATTGATGATAGCGATGTTTCATTCTAATCCTTGTAATATATCACTAAGCCTGATGATAAGTCGCCTTCACTGTAATGCAGCATCACACACCTAAACAATATGTGTCCAGCGGGGAACACGCCAAAAAAGGGACAATATCAGCAGGAGAGCAGGAGAATGTAAGAAAGTACTTTAATAATGAGTCAATGTTTGTGATAAATGCGAAATTATGATTATTGTCGATCAGCAGGAGAGTTTTTCATTGATCATTTGTTTTATTCGTAATTCATAATGATGAGTGTGTAATTATAACTATTTTTGATTTATCACAAATATCACCACTATTTTTACTCATTCCCATCCAATTTCGTATTCGCGAAATAGACAACAAAAAAATGTCGGAGATTTCATATGATAATTTATAATTTTTTTTCTTAGTAATACACAACTATATATCAAAGAATGAAAACAGTATTCAGGCGTTTATTATATCATAGAAACGACTCTAAGCCCATCACTACTTCCTCATCTTTCTCACCAGACACAC
>JAXIVD010007714.1:0-15000 GCA_036785275.1 Cancer borealis
CTATTTCCTGGGTATTAACATCGTAAATCATAGTAATAATAAAATAAATGATATAATGATAACTGCCTTACCCTCTTCCCTCCCCTCCCGCACACACACACACACACACACACACACACACACACACACACACACACACACATACATACACACATACATACATACATACACACATATCCGGGTTATGGTAAAGGAATGACTAGATAAAAGGTAAGGGAATGATTTCTATAAATAATTTTGTTGGTTAGAAATAATAAAAAAAACATTTATTATTATTTTTGCAACTAGAGTGAAATTGTGATGATGATGATGGTAGGAGAAAGAGGAGGAGGAGGAGGAGGAGGAGGAAGAGGAAGAAGAGGAGGAGGAGGAACAGGAAGAGGATAAGGAGGAGGAGGAACAGAAGGAGGAATAAGAGGAAAATTCAAAGGACTGTTCTTCAATATTCTTCCTTCTCTCCTTCTTTACTTTTCCCTTCCTCCACAGCTGGTTCCTCAAGGTTAAACTAATCACACTCACGCACACACACACACACACACACACACACACACACACACACACACACACACGAGGGAGGCCGACAGATGGCGTTTACATACGTATATTTTGCAACAGTCATGCAGTGTGTGTGTGTGTGTGTCACGCCCATGTTTACAAATGGTAGGGCGAGAATGTGCATAACGAGAGAGAGAGAGAGAGAGAGAGAGAGAGAGAGAGAGAGAGAGAGAGAGAGAGAGAGAGAGAGAGAGAGAGAGAGGTATATAGTTAACTAACAGCCTCTTAACCAAAGTAACAAGGCACTATCTTATTAGGACACACACACACACACACACACACACACTTAGAAGGTGCATCCTGTAGGAGAGGAATTGAGGATGGCGTTCATAGGAGGAGGAGGAGGAGGAGGAGGAGGAGGCCAGTCAACCTACCTTTAATACCTCAGTCAAGGACACTCTGGTTGCCCAATGTCCACGCCCACGCCCACACACGTACACACCCACACCCACACATGTCCACGCCCACACACACACACACGTACACACCCACACCCACACATGTACACACACCCACACACACACATTCGCTTGTATGTTTAAATGTTGGTTTGATTTTATATCATAATTGTGTATTGTGATTATTTATATATATATATTTATTTATTTACTTATTTATTTATCTATTTCTTTTGATTGTGTGGTTGGGGGTGAGCAGGTGTTATGGTTGATTCACCTCTCTCTCTCTCTCTCTCTCTCTCTCTCTCTCTCTCTCTCTCTCTCTCTCTGATGAAAATTTCTCATTCACCAAAGTGTTATGAGAGGAAGGGAAGGGAAGGGAGGAAGGGAGAGGAAGGGAAGCACATTAAATCATACTAACACTCACCTTGGCACAGGTAGTAATTAATTAAAAAACACACCTCATTAATTACAGGTAAACTAGTGAGAGTGCAGGTGAACATGGCACACCTGTCCGTCCTCTAACACCTGTTCCAAACACACACACACACACACACATACACACACACACACACACCTGTATCGCATTCTCTTCCCTTCTGTGTGAGGTGTTTCCGGTTAAGCAATACTGGTTATAAAGGAAGGGAAGGGAGAGGAAGGGAGAGGAGAGGAGAGGAGAGAGAGGAGGAAGAGAAGGGAGAGGGAGAGATGACGGAAGGGAAGGGAAAGGAGGAGGGAGGAAAGAGTTATGCGGAGAAAGAATGAAAGGAGGGAGGATAAAATTTAAAGCATGCTAAGGTAGTAGTGAGAGAGAGAGAGAGAGAGAGAGAGAGAGAGAGAGAGAGAGAGAGAGAGAGAGAGAGAGAGAGAGAGAGAGAGAGAGAGAGAGAGAGAGAGAGAGAGAGAGACGTATATGTAAACAGCGGTAAACAACAGAAAGCAGTAAAAATAAACACAACATTCACAGGGAAAAGATAACTCATTCCTCACACACACACACACACACAACACACACACACACACACACGACCCTACTTTCACCTCACGTTCAAGATGACCAAAAAGGAACGACCGCTAGGGGCCAACAGGGGGCTCTGGGCAAGGTGGGAGAAGAGGAGGAAGGCCGAAGAGGAGGTGGTGGAGGAGGAGGAGGAGGAGGAGGCGAATGTATGCCAAGTGACGTATCAGTAAATATAAATCATACAATAATAAGATGATGACATAATAATAATAAAATACAATGAATCAAATGTATAAATGAGATTAACGTAGATATATGTGTGTGTGTGTGTGTGTGTGTGTGTGTGTGTGTGTGTGTGTGTGTGTGTGTGTGTGTGTGTGTGTGTGCGTGCGTGATATAATTAACCAAACTTAACAACACAATATTAACGGGTAACAAAACAAAAAACTAAAAATTAAATAAAAATAAACTAAAATGACAATTCCAACAGGTCAGAAAAAGGTCAAATGACATCGATTATCACAAGAGATTTAAACGCGTTACCTCTCTCTTCACTCGAGTAACGCAACGATTATGGAAATGAAACTCTCTTCCCTTCCTTCCCACACACACACATACACACACAGTCCTTCCCGCACACACTAGAAACCTGAATAAACATAGACACATTTATATAGGCACAACAGGAGAGGTGAAGGCATATATAGGTGAGAAAATACAAGTGACCGACATTCACATTGCATTGTGTGACAGCGGTAAGGAAAAAAATCAAGATATTAACTCACTCCTTCATTGCAAAGTTGTTCCATACCGATAAAATGTTAGCTTCAAACGTTAAGATACAATAAGAACACAATGGAATGGATTCAAGTACCTTAGTATTATAAAAGTCAGATAATATAAGTTTTAGGTTAGCATGGTAAGGAGGAAGGTTGAATGAAGGTGGAGGAGGAAAACAAACACGAGGAGAAGAAGGAAGACCTGCATTCATTGTAACCTTATTTAAGTACTTACCAGGAAGGAAAGGACACCAATAGCAAGTGACCCGCCTCGCAGATCCCAACAACAACAGCATCTCTTCAGTAAGGTCATCTTGCCTTCACTACACCAGGTTAAATAAGGTGAAGAGATTGATGTAAGACGACGACCAGCTCCGTGCTCCCTCCCACCTGTCTTCACTTCCAAACAGCCACTACCAGCCACAGCCAGCCAGCCATCAACCACCCTTCCACCACCCTCCTTCCCTCCCTTCCTCCCGCCTAAATCTGATGCCACACACCACCACACACTACTACCACTACGTATACCCTTTTAACACACCACCTATATTTAACCCACGTATTGTTGGAATAATTTGCTTGGCGTGTGTATTGTTTATTATTAGTTTATGATGCCACACACCATCCCATACTACTACTACCACTATACCATCTTTATTTAACGCACATCACCTACATTTAACCCACGTGCTGGTGTATATTATGCATTGAATTAATTTGCTTTACGTTGTATTAGTATATTTTGTCTATTATCATTGTTTTTCTGATGCCTCACTCCACCACCACCACTACTACTACTACTATTATATCTTCATTTAAAGCACGTCCTAGAGTATGTTCTGTAATAAAATCATTGTTACTTTAAGAGGATACATGTGCATTTGTCTAGCTGCGTTGAGAGTAAATTCTGTATTGAAATCATTGTTACTTTACGCTGTATTAATAGTCTGCATCTAGATTATTGTTAGTTTGATAATGTATGTGTATGTTGCTGACTGTAAGAGTGTATTTTATATTGATATTGTTACGTTGAGAATTAATTCTGAATTCATACTTGACTGACTATGGTAGTATGATATGGCTATTAATTTATGTATGAGAGCAAATTTTGTATTGAAATGATTGTTAGTTAGCGAGGAAATAGGTGTTTATCATATATTTTGTATAGACCGTATTGTACCATCATTATCTTTCTACTTTTTTGTGATATATCTTATTAACTTACTTTTATTCATACATATAACCTTTTCTAACTTTCCAGGTAATGCGTTTTCAATTCATTCAGACTAACAGGTGATGGTGATAATATTTCAAACCAGGAATCACTATGTACATTGTTTATTATAAAGAACTACGGTTATCGTTGTTGTGGTTTTATTATATTTATTTAGTCTTCGTTTCTCTGGTAACAATAGCGACACAAAATATACATATGAAAAAAAAAAAAAAAACTCTTACACTTGGATAAAAAAAATAAAGAAAGAAAGAATCAAGTATTTTAAAATGAATTATACATGAACACGTCGCCAAATTTTTTTAAAGAGTACAAAATAGTATGTTACTTCTACTTTTTCTGTTACCTTGCACTAGAGGAGGAGGGGAGGGGAGGGGAGGAGAGGAGAGGAAGGGGAGAGGAGAGGAGAGGAGAGGAGAGGAGAGCAGAGCAGAGCAGAGCAGAGGAAGAGGAAAGGAGAGGAGAGGAGAGGAGAGGAAGAGGAGAGAAAGAGGAGAGGGAGAGGAAGATGAGAGGAGAGGAGAGGAGAGGAGAGGAGAGCAGAGCAGAGCAGAGGAGAGCAGAGCAGAGCAGAGGAGAGGAGAGGAGAGGAGAGGAAAGAAAAGGGAAGGGAAGGAAAAAGAAAATGAAATGAAAGGATAGGAAAGGAAGAGGAAGAGGAAGATAAAAAAGGAGGAAATGAAAGGAAAGGAGAAAGAGGAAGAACGATATAAACATAATATAATCAAGTAAATCTTTATAGAATCTATCCTCACAACACAATCAATACAACCTCACTTTTTGGAAACACAAGCAACATACATACATACACACACACAAACTTTAGCCCATCCCAAAGTACTATTATATATATAAAAGTTAAACAATAGTACTATATATATGAACAAAAGTTAATAGGTTATACTAATACTTACAAAGAAAATGATAAATTTTTTTGAGTGTGTGGAATGATTTTTAAAGGACAACTTTCTCTTGGCTAATCTTATCAATGACTTATCAACTTTTATCTTTTCACTCTCAAGATAATCCCTAAGTTATTGTTATTTTCCTTTTTAATTCACTAATTATTATTATTTTCATTCTTTTTTCTATAATTCAAAATGTATTACCTCACTAAGTTATTATCATATTTCTTATTCTCATATTTTATAATTCAAGATATATTGTTTTACTAAGTTATAAGGTAATTTTGTTTTTATATAATTATTAAACTTTTTTTCCTTTCTCTCCCCGCCTTAACCTAACCACCTTATCCTACCTTGCCATCTGTCTCTCTTTGCTTATTATACAAAGGATTACATAAACATACCTCCAAGTCCTTATTATAATAGGTCATTTGCTTCCCTTAATCTAACTTATAAGGATGAAGGAAAGGATAGTATAGAAGAAGGCTCCTCCCCACCCACCACCTCACCCTATGAACCTTTCTGATTATCTTGCTTTTCCTCCTTATTGAAAAACATCACCATTTTACGCCTGAACCCTTAATTTAAACTTATATAAAAATCTAGTTACTTTACTTACATAACTATATTTTTTAGCTTTTTACATTATGGCAAATATATTTATGTCTTACAGAATAACTCTAGTATAAAGTATAACAATGCAGTACCAAACTATTATGAAAATATGTTTACTCATAAACTATGTACTATAGATATTATATTATGGGAGGATATAACAACATAAAGAAAAAAATAATAAAAACAAACAAACAGTATTTCTACACAAACGTTTCAAAACATTATATCAATACTGCATAATGAATGTTCTTTGGTAAATCTTGAAACCTTGCCTCACACACACACACACACACACACACACCCTGCCACACCACACACATCCTGCCTGCCTCACCCACACATACATACACATACACACACATGCTCTACGGGTCCTGATTCACCTTGACACTTGACACACACACACACGCACACACCATGACCGTGACTCAACAATAGGAAGCTGAAGTGTGATGTCATTCAAGTCTGGTTCCATACTTTAACTTCACTTCTAATTCCCTGAAGAGATACAACCAAATACGTAATGATGTCAACTGTTATGAGGAGAGAGAGAGAGAGAGAGAGAGAGAGAGAGAGAGAGAGAGAGAGAGAGAGAGAGAGAGAGAGAGAGAGAGAGAGAGAGAGAGAGAGAGAGAGAGAGAGAGAGAGAGAGAGAGAGAGAGAGAGAGAGAGAGAGAGAGAGAGAGAGAGAGAGAGAGAGAGAGAGAGAGAGAGAGAGAGAGAGAGAGAGAGAGAGAGAAAAAAAAAAAAATCTAATATAGTTTCATTGACTTAAGTTTGAATTTTACTCTCACGTTATAAATTGTTATCGAAGTTTTTTCCCTAAAGTATAATTAGTTAGCCATACTTAGAGTCTTAATAATGTTCTCTATAGTGATGTGAATACTTTGCACCATAAGCAAGTTCAATAATAAAACAGATTAAACCCTCATTATATATACGTATAGACCAACACCTTTTCTGGTACTGCATCTGTTCTTTCTATGTAATCCTTGTATATTCTCTTCACCATCTATGTATCTATCTATCTATATACCATCAGGCTGTTCACCTTATTAAACATAACTGTATGCTGCCACTGAAGAAAATATACAAAAATACATGATAAATTGAATTGTTTGGAACCAGAAAAAACATCAATTCAACTCCTTATTACTGCAAAATCACAACAAATAATATTCCGTTTCATTCCGCTGCTACACGAGGCAAGTAGCAGCTCATTGACACAAAAACACATGGTAAATTGCATTGTTTGGAACCAGAATGACATCACTTCAGCTCATTATTACTGCAGAATCACAACAAATTAAATTCCATCTCATTCCGCTGCTACACAAGGGAAGAAGCAGCTCATTGACACTCCAAAAACACATTACACACTTCTCAAATGGACAATATGTAACACTGAAGCTTTATAAGTCATCCAATGTCCTTCTATAACATTTCATTGATATGCAAACACAGGCCACAATATACCATTATGCTTCAGGCAAAACCAATCCACCAATACTTCACTGTAATAATCACTGGATACGGGATCTCTATGTTCACCTGTATACCTGTAACCCTCAACATGTGCCTTTGTACCTGTAGAAAGGACAAGCACTGTACTGTCTCCTGTACCTGTGCATCTCACCAACACATGTACGTGCTTGCATAAAAATTCTTCGCTGGGAACATTAAATTCTCGCCTCGTACAGGAAACAAATTCATGAACTATACATAACATTCTGGCGTTCTACTGTACTATTTCACTATTTTTTTCTCACTCAATTTACGTGAAAACTTATATAAACAAGATCTGTCCGCGTAAAATGAAACGTTCTCGGATCAGCTGAACTTTCATTTTGTAACCTTACGACTTTTTCTTTTCCATAATAAAGCCTTCCTTACAACCACAATAATGAGCAATGACCTTCAAAAAGTCTATCAATAAGATGGTATTCTGAGCCTCATTTAGCCTGTTTTTTTTTTTCCAGGATACACTAATTATTACTTCAACTCTTGTGTTCTATCTATAATCCGGCAATCAATATTCTACTTTCATCAGTTTTCCGCCATCCAAACATAAACATAAACGGTGCCTGCGCTCTGATATTCATGCCGGAAAACTGATGGAACCGGAATATTGATAGTCAATCTGTATCCTGCAAGACTTAAAGCTTCACAAGTTGACTGACAAAACAACAATGTAAACCTATATAAAATTGTGACTACTTCTCATCCTCTACCTTGCATCACCTAACACATGATCAGCCTCTCACTATTCTTCCCATCAGTTAGGTTACTTCTCTGCACAACACTCAATTGGAGACAAAACTAATCATTCCTCTTCCCTCCAATAATGTTCTTCTTCACACTGCATCACTTAACCCCAAACCGCCGGGTGATGCAACATAGTATGACTTAAGGAACTGATGGCTGACACATACATCCACCAACGCGATTCTGTGGAGACTATAATGAGTATGAGTCACCAACACTTACTAAGCTGCTGCCTATCCTTATTTCCCTCCCCAGTACACACACAGAGCCAAGGTATGAGTGTTATTAATCTGGTCTCAATCCATTGTAAAAATAAAACCCATTGCATTCATTCCTCGAAAGCACCACAAACACAGTCAAGACGTCTTTGTATAAGCATTATTATAACCTTTATGCCTTTCTAATGGAAGTGATATGGATAGCATGGAGTGGCACAGCATTGCAGGGCGGACGGAGCTGTGTGAGTGTGTGTGTGTGTGTGTGAGTGTGTGTGTGTGTGTGTGTGTGAGTGTGTGTGTGTGTGTGTGTGTGTGAGTGTGTGTGTGTGTGAGTGTGTGTGTGTGAGTGTGAGTGTGTGTATGTGTGTGTGTGAATGTGTGTGCGTGTGTGTGAGTGTGATGAGCCCAACACACACACTTGAAGATGAGGTGGTGTGGTCGAGGGTTAGTTAACACACTCTCCTTCCTCCTATACTTATTGCTCAATTGCACCATCAATACCACTGTTGTAGAGATGAATGATGGATGTTTAATGTTGTTTTTGTTTCATAATTCTATATTGAATATCTTAAGAAATATGACAGTGGGAAGAAGAGATTTTTTTTCTTTCCAAACCTCCGTCCTGAGACAATGATTGTGACCAACCTGGCCGGCAGTCAGGGCTCAAACCTTCCACACCAGACACACACACACACACACACACACGGGAGGACTGGTGTGGTTACAAAACGTACACAACACCAGCTGAGTGAGTGGTGTGTGTAGAGTGGTGCCGCGAGAGCCATCCACCTACCCACCCGCCGCCCCTTTGGTGTTGGGAGAGTATTCCTCATAGCATGGAGAACACTTTACCTTAGACTTATATCACAGCTTGTAACACAGGTGATCACTTGAATCTCGGCGCTGATCTATTAACTCGGCTTAAAATTGGAGCAAAAACTGAGGAACTTTCTCAAACAATTGTACTTCAGTTGATTATATAAACGATGCTGAACAATTATCACATTATAATCATACTTAATTAACTGATGATGAAGGAAATATATAAAAGAATGTGACTAAAACTTCTCAACACTTGGAATACATGATGTGTTGCCAGATTCTGAATGTGACTCGATGACTGTAACAATGGAAGATGCAGTCACTCTACAGCTGTAACTAGAACAAAACGATAACAACTGTAAAAGGAAAAAAAAGAAAATAATAAAAATAATAATATGTTCGCTTCTCATGTAAAAAATCCCGCCCACCTAGAGCCACCTTGAGTGTTTGGATGCTAAGGCAAAACACGTACAGGTCACATCCATCCCGTGCATAGAAAAAACACCAAAAAAAAACCAAACCTTTACCCACTCGCCTCCATCAACACACTAATAGGAATTGGCCGGCGCTCCGAGTGTGAGGACGTCAAAGCAAGTATGACACACCCTCACTGGCTTATTCAGAGAAAACTTCAGTATAGGAACGTCTTTGTCCGAACAGCGGTTACACAGTATCCTACCACAGTGGCGGCAGTGGTGCTTGCGTGTGGCTAGGCCGAACTTGGCGCCACACTCCATGCAAAGCTCACCCTCACACCACGGCGGCTCACCGGACAGAACATCAAGTAGGCGGAACAGAAGAGTTTTTGTCGGCACCTGGAAACAAATACCCAAAAATAAATCACCACACTAACAAGTTTCATAATTCTATAAGTTCATGTAACACTTAAAGACTCCCTCACCTGATAGTTGAATATATTGACTCCGTGTTTGTTGGTGGTGCCCAGACAGGCTCCGGCGCGTACCAACACCCGACACAGCTGGCTGGCACCTCGCATGTACGCAAGCAACAGGACTAAGATGACAGAGGGGAGAGGGGAGAGAGGGAAGAGGAGAGGAGAGAAGGGACAATTATAACCACACACTCACCACCAACACCTCAACAATCAATCATTATAACCTTAACCTAACACATAATCATCCTTCCTCCTGCACTCCCTGTCTCTCCTCACCTGCATTGCCTTCCACATCCATACTATTGAGGTCGTAGTCTGGGATGGCCTCTAGGAACACCTCGGCGATGGCGGCTGCGTTGTCCTTCGGGTAATTGGCTAACACATGCAACGGGTTCTGTCCTCTTAAGTTGACAGCACCGGCGTTGATGTTAGACTCTGTGAGCAGCACCTTAACCATAGCTAAGTGACCTTCCTGACGGGGGGATAGATAAGGTTATACAGTCATGAGTATACACAGTTAACACACACATACACATAAACCCAAACACACATATACATACACACATACATACTTTAACAGCAACATGGAGTGCGTTATTAAGGTTATCATCCACAGCATCAACTTCCACTCCGTTATCCAGGTAGATGGAGGCCAGTTGAGGTTGGTCGTGTGCTGCCGCTAAGTGCAACACCGTCTGCTTCTGTGGCGTGAGTTCCTTGATGGCTCCGTGCCCGGCCAGGAGAAGATTACGAACTATCATCTCAGACCTGCGTAAGGAGATGAGTTAAAAGGAGATGAGTGAGTGAGGAGATGAGTTAATGAGATGTGTGTCTGTAACTGTGTGTGTGTGTGTGTGTACGTACCCAGGTAGAGTGGTAGCGAGGTGTAAGGGTGTGAAGGAGAGCTGATCCTGTGTGCGCGTGTGCATGTCTACATTGATGCTGAGGAGGAACAGTAGACTCTCCATGTCCTTCTTCTGGATGGCCAAGTGGAGGAAATTGTGTCCCTTGTGATCATACTATAGGGGAAAAAAGATTAAATTACACTTCACTCTTGAAACGCCTGATGATAATAATACTAAAATAAATATAGATACGTAAATAACAAAATACAAATAAACAATGTACGATTAATAGCCGTAACAATTGCACTTCACTCTTGGAACGCCAGATGATAATAATAATAGAATAAAAATAGATACGTAAATCACAAAATAAAATAAAAAATATCACAATAACAAAATAAACCATAATAAATAAACATAACAACAATAACACATAGTTGTTCCGCAGCTTTAGACTCCCTAGATAACAATAACAAAACAAACCTTAATAAAAAAAAAAATAAAAAGAATAACACAATCAATAACACATAACAACAACATAACAACAATAACACATACTTATTCTGCAGCTTTAAACTTCCTAGATAACAATAACAAAACAAACCTTAATAAATAAATAAAAAAAAAGCATAACACAATCAATAACACAACACAATAACACAATCAATAACACATACTTGTTCTGCAGCTTTAGACTCTCTGTTAAGAATTGCCTTGGCTGCCTTGTTATTCTTCCTTGACATTGCCGCAGCGAAGGGCGTCACCCCCGTCTTGTCCCTTACGGTGAGGTCGAGAGCCGGGTGGGAGAGGAGGAGAGAGATGATGTTGGTGTGAGCATTCTCTATGGCGTGGTGAAGAGGTGTCTTGTTCTCTGCATCCTGGGTGTTAGGAGAGAGGAAGAGATTATGAGTGTGTTAGTGTGTGTTTTGAAGTGTGTTAGAGGAAGGAAGGAAGGAAGGAAGGAAGGAAGGGAGGGAGGGAGGGAGGGAGGGAGGGCGGGAGGGAGGGAGGGAGGGAGGGAGGGAGGGAGGGAGGGAGGCAGGAAGGAAGGAAGGAAGGAAAGGTACAGCAGCATAATAAAAGTAAGGAAGTAAGGAACTAATAAACATATATAAAAAGACATAGGAAGAAGAAAAGAGAACACATCACACTTAAAAAAAAGAAGTATATATGAATAAGACAAAAAAATAAAAATAAAATAAAATAAAATAAAATAAAAATAAAAAGAAGAATCCAACCACCACCACCACCACCAACACCATCTATACATCAATCAATTAACCTAACACCAACACCACACCACAACCTAACAACCAGTACCCCACTACCACCCACCTTCATATTAACTTTCGCCCCGTGTTCAATGAGTGCCTGAACCGTATCCTCGAGGCCCCAGGAGCAACACAGGTGGAGAGGGGTCATGAGGTCCTTAGACTCCTCCCCCCCCGAGCCTCCTGGACCCGGCTTCCTCACTGCATTCACATCACACCCACTCCGGATGAGGAACACAGCTATCTCCTCTTGGTTCTCATCTGGGTGTTGGTGGATGAGATGGAGTGGATGTAGGCAATAGATGGAATTGATGTAGATAATAGATGGAATAGATGTAATTGATGTAGATAATTGACGTAATATGTGGACGTATAATGGTTGTTGTTGTTGTTGGTATTAAAATGTATAAAAAATAATGTTAAGGAAATGTTTTTAATGTCTATTTTATGTCTTATTTTTATCTATGTGTGTTATCTTACCTATGGCTTTGTGGAGTAATGTCTGTTGGCAACCCTCAGGTCCTTCATCCCAGTTGTCTGTGTCTACATGATGTCTGAAAATAACACAGGATAAGTATACGTACATAGAAAAATACACACACACACATTAACAAAATATAAGAGGACAAGACGAGAATAAAAAAAAAAAAAATAAAAATAAATAAATAAATAAATAAATACTTAAGTTAAATCTTCGCACAGTACTAAAGTTAAATTCTATCAGAGTATACTAGAAGAAGAAGAAGAAGAAGAAGAAGAAGAAGAAGAAGAAGAAAAAAAAAAAATACTCAAATTAAATCATCTCCCAGTACTAAAATACAAACTCAAATCACCACTCACTGTACAAGGATGGAAGCAATGTCCTCTTGGTTGGAGCTGAGTGCCTTCCAGAGTGGCGGGTCAAAGCCTGGATGTGCATTGACCTCAGCACTATGAGAACAGAGGAGGCCCACCACCTCTCCAAACCCCTCACTGATGCACAGGTCAAGGGGGGATAAGCCTTCTCGCGTCCTGGGTGGGTGGGGGAGGGGATTAGTGGGTGTGTGGATGAGTGAGTGGGTGAGTGGGTGAGTGAGGGAGTGAGTGAGGGAGGGAGGGAGGCAGCGAATGAGTGATAGATTGAGTGAATGATAGATTGAATGAGTGAGGGAGTGAGTGAGTGATAGATTGAATGAGTGAGTGAGGGAGTGAGTGAATGAGTTATAAAATGAGTAAATAAATAGATGAATAAGTGAGTCATGCATACACATAAAAAAACATCAAACCATCAAACTCAAACACACAACACAAACATTTCCCTTTCCCTCACGTGCCTCAGGTTGGTTTGAGCTCCATTGTTAATAAGGAATCTTGCCACTTCAGTATTCTTCACTTGAATAGAGAGGTGGAGGAGGCTGTATCCTTGCAGATTAGTGGTGTTGATATCTGCCCCAGCCTCCAGTAAGTGCTTGGCTACTGTGACCTGACCTGTCCCCAAAGCCACGCCCAGGGGAGTCAGGTCATCAGAATCACGTAAGTTGAGGTCAGGGGTCAGTAAGAGGTCAGCTTTGTTACCCTCACAGTATTCTGAAATAATGATAATAATAATAATAACAATAATAAACCTCATCTTTCCGTACCAGATTAATACTTTATTCTCCACGTAGAAATAATAATAATAACAATTTTCACCTGGCAGTACCTATAACAATTATCTTCTACAAACCTCACCTTTCCGTACCAATCATCAACACTTTATTCATACTGTTAATCCTCACCTTTGTGGTCTAGTATTGCCCTGATGTCAGCCTCGTTCTTGTTCCTGATGGCGCGGTGAAGGGCTGTCTCTCGGAAGGTTGGTGGTGTGTCCTGGGAGGGGGAGGTGGTGCCGTTGGTGGTGTTCTCGGCGAAGGGGTCGTTAATAGCGGCACTGTTATTGGTGACGGGGGTGGAGGAGTAGGTCAGGAAGTTTGGATTGGCTCCCATCTGCAACAAAACAACAATGATGATGATAATAATAATAAGAAAATAATAACTACAAATACATTGGTAGTAGTAGGAGTAAGTATGTGATTTATATCGACGCAACACCATGAAATAGGAACAGCAGATTGACTATTAATAATACAGCTAATTCTGGGTACAGTGCCATAAAAAAAATCAACATAAACAGCGATACACCAACTCGGAAAAAAATTCAAAACTGCAAATCTGAAACCCTGATGGAACCGGAATATTGATAGGCAACGTATAGTAAGTATGAACAATAACAAAGAACAGGATGATAATTAGTATGAAGTATTACCTGTAGGAGGGCGGTGGTGAGGGAAGGCAGACCCACCGTACAGGACACGTGGAGTGGAGCCTCACCATCAGCATTCACCACATTACAGTTGACGCTCTGAGTGGTGAGGAACAGACCAGCTTCCTCCAGCCCCTCCCTTGCTAGTAGATGCAGAAGTGACTCCCCGCTTGACCTCACAACCTGGGGAAGGAGTGTTGAGTGTATGTGAGCACCCTGACCTGACCTAAAAATAATTGCTATGTATTATTAAACATGCCATTGTTGAGATTTTGATATAAGGAAAATCAGAAGGTATAAAATAGACTTAAGGAAGAGAAAGTTGATGATACAATAACATAACAGTAAAAAAATGATAGTGAAATACAAAACTATAAACTGTGATAAGAACATTTTGAATATTCGTAAACACTTATACATGAGTTATACCTTCATTCTAACACGAAAACTAGAACCCAACTGTGCATGAAACTCCAACAGATTAAAGACAACTAAAAAAATTTATAACACATCTCTTTTCCAATCCATCTAAACAAACCAACCAAAAACAAACAGCTATCTAACACGACCATTCTCTCTCTCTAATAACCATCTTACCTTCATGTTTATCTTGCTATACGAATCTCCAGTAACCTTTAGGCGCATGTTGAGAAGAGAAGTGAGGCAATAACTACACCAAAACTAATAATAAATCCTAACATCAATAATATACTTGAGCAGAGCAAAGGAATGAGTCAATTACATTATTTATTTGAGTGAGTGAGGAGGTGAGGGAGGGTGAGGGAGGGCGAGGCAAGGTGAGAGGGAGTAAGGGAGGGTAAGGGAGAGTAAGGGAAGGAGGTGAGGGAGGTAAAGTGAGGGAAGGTAAAGGAGAGTAAAGGAGGGGAAGTAAGGTAAAATGAGAGAGGGTAAGGAAGAGTAAGGGAGGGTAAGAGAGAGTGAGGGAGGGTGAG
>JAXIVD010007715.1:2500-7500 GCA_036785275.1 Cancer borealis
GTACTGAATGGAAGAGGGGAAGGAAGGAAGGAAGGAAGGAAGGAAGGAATAGATAATATAAAAAAATAATAAATAGGAGTGAATGAAGAGGAGGAGAAGATAAGACGAATGAATACACTATGAATAATAAAAAAAAAAAAAAAAAAAAAAAAAAGTCTCAAAGGAAGTACCTAAAAAAAAAAAAAAAATTAACAACATTAATATCAAGAGAGAGAGAGAGAAAGAGAGAGAGAGAGAGAAAAAAAAAATAAAGAGAAAGAAAGAGAGAGAAAAAAAAAAAAAAAAGTAGAGAACAAGGATTTCAGTGTAAATGAGTATAGAAAATTAGAAAGGGAAATAGACAAGAAGGGAGAAAAAAGGAGAGGGGAAGGGAGGAGAAGGGAAGGGAGGAGGAAGGAAGAGAGAAGAGAGGGGAAGGGAGGAGAGGGGAGGAAGGGATGAAAGAGGGAGGTGTTGCAAATGATGAATTACAGGTGAGTAATTAGCCTGCATATCGTTTGCTTGTAAGTAAAAATGATGGAAATGAGAGAAAGAATGAAAGCAGGGAATAGAAAGAGAAGGGATTGCATAGAGGAGACAGAGAGAAAGAAAGAAATAGAGAAGAAGGAAAGACTGGATAGGATAGATAATAGATAAAAAAGGAAGAATTGAGAAATGTTAATTATTGAGATAAGTTTATTAATTGTAGTGAGAAATTAATAAGAAAATGGAAGAGAAGAAAAATCAGGAAACAAAAGAGAAAGAAGAAAAAGTTAAAGAAATATGAGAAGTGAAAAGGAATAAAACTAAATATATATAAAAAAAAATGAAAGAAAAACACAAAGGCGAAGAGAAAAAGAAGAGTAAGTAACAGAAGCAAAGGAGAGAAAAAAAATAAAACAAGTGAAGATTAGGGATAAGAAGAAAGATAAAAAAACAACAATTAAAAGAAACACAAAATAATAGAGAAAACAGATTTAAGAAAAGATTAGATATAAAAACAAATGCATCTCGTGAAGGTTGCATATGAAATACTTAACACATGAAAGGAAAAACAAGAACAAGAACAACAAGTAGAACAAGAACAAGAACAAGGAAAATAAAGGAAACAAAGTAAAGAATGTGATAATAAGTACAAATAAATCATATGATAAAAAAAAAAAAAAAAAACAGAGGTAAAGGACTTCACGAAAAAATTAGTTCTGAAGATACCAAAAAAAATATACGAGAGGAGGTGTAAGAGGAGGAGAATGAGGAAGAAAAATAGTAGAACGGAGGAGGAAGAGGAGGAAGAGGAGGAAGAGGAGAAGGAGGAGGAAGAAAGGAGAGTATAATTTCAATTCTATAACTTGAGAAATCCTTCCTAACTATTGTCTAACTCAAAAATAGAATCCTACTTAGGAAACGGCAAAAGTAAGTCTGAGGAGGAGGAAGAACGAAAGAAGACGGAAAAAAAAAAAAAAGAGGAAAGAGGACTCAGGCAGCGGCCCACAAAAATTTCATTTATTTTTCACATTAAATTCAACGTATCCTATACCATTCTCATTAAGATATGCAAATGAGGTGTTCCTTTTGTGTAATGCTTCTCATTTATTATCATTATTTCTCGAATCCGTATAAAAACTCTTCGCGGAGGGGGTTAAGAGCTCCCCCTCACCCCGCCCCCCCTCTCCTCCTCCTCCTCCACTCACACACTCACACTCACACACACACACACACACACACACACACACACACACACACACACACACGCAGATGCTTCTTCAAAGGCAGATGTTACGTGTGGAAGCCTTTGCACACACAATACATATATACATGCATTCGTGCACACACACACACATACACACACACATACACACACACACACACACACACACACACACACACATACACACACACACACACACACACACACACACACACACACAAGGGTCGTTAATGCTGCAAGATGGAAGGAAAACTTCAAAAGAGCGAATATATTAGAGGTGAATAAGTAGGATGAGAAAATATTAATACTGATTTGAATGATCTTTATCTATCATTATTATTATTATTATTATTATTATTATTATTATTATTATTATCATTATTATTATTATTATACAGGGAGGAGACGAGGTGGTTCAGAGGCTTCATTGGGGTTCAAAAGGTTCAAGTCTAATTGAACCACGAAGCTTCGATCCTTTCTTGGACAGTGTGTGTGTGTGTGTGTGTGTGTGTGTGTGTGTGTGTGTGTGTGTGTGTGTGTGTGTGTGTGTGAATTGCTTTGTGTTATTACTGTCCACACACACACACACACACACACACACACACACACACACACACACACACACACACACACACACACACCATCATCACCACCGCAGCATCACTCCCTCGCCCATCAACGCTTCCATAGTGTTGGCGATTTTTATAAAAGGGACCCACCTTCCTGTGTGTGTGTGTGTGTGTGTGTGTGTGTGTGTGTGTGTGTGTGTGTGTGTGTGTGTGTGTGTGTGTGTGTGTGTGTGTGTTTGTATGTGAGAAAGAGAAATAGAGATAGAGATAGAAATAGATAGATAGATAGATAGAGGAAAAAAAGCAGGCAGATAGACAGAGACTCACGTATCCTACCACCACCACCACCACCACCACCACCACCACCACCACCATCACCACCACCTCCTCCTCCTGCCCAACGCTAACCCGAGACTATAAACTTATTGGTAATAGCTTGCCGATACAACATTCCCCGAACTATTTCTACCGCGGAATCGGCATCATTAAAACCATTTCCAAAACCCTTCTATCTAGATGCGCGGCCAGAACGAGAATTTTTACGATGCATATAAAATTTTATAATCTGTCCATGCGCCGCTTGCCCTACCCAGCCCCCACAAAACAGTAAACAAAGATGGGGAAACTCCTCCTCCTCCTCCTCTTCTTCTTCCTCCTCCTCCTCTTGTTCTCTATACCTCCCATTTCCTTGTTTTCTTCTTAATATGTATGTTTCTATTTTCTTGTCTTTATTTTAGGAAGATTTGTGTTTTTCTTATCTTTTTCGTTGCCTTTTTTTTTTCTTCTCTTCTCGTTTTTATTTTATTTATTTATTTTTTGTTTCTTGTCTACTGTGTCAAGTGTAATTATTTTTCTATCATTTATCGATCTATTTCTGGCATTTGTCTTTTTATTTCCAACTATTCTTCTTTTCATATTTAATCGTGTTCGACATTGACACTTTCCTAATACTAACTTTTCTTTCAATTTCCATTTTTTTTTTTTCCTTCACGTAATGTTTTCCTTCCAATCATTCTTCCTTTTCTCTATTCCTTAAGATCCATTTTCTTTTTACTTCAAATGGATTTAGGGAAAAATAGGGGTGTTTAAGGGAAGAAATAGGAGGATCAACCATGCATGCTCTTTCCCTGATAAGGAGAGATAAGAAGTAATAGAGGGATGGGGGACAATGGAGATAAAGGAAATAGATAAAGAAAGTAGATAAATGCAAGATAAAAAAAAAGATTAAAAAATAACAAAAAATTGGATATCAAACACTTTTTATGAAGTTATGATATTTTTCGGGACGATTTAAGAGGTAAAAAAAAAGTTAATTAAGTGGTCAGAATACAGGTACAACATATTTCAGTACAGGTAATTAGGTGTGTACAGGTGAGGTGGATTACAGGTGACCAGAACACCTGCCTCTGATAATAAGCTACAGGTGGTGAAGGAACATTACTCACCAACCTTAAAAAAAACACAACCTCACTAGTACACATTCCATATACAAACAAATTAATGGAATACATAAATAATAAATAGTCTTCATATATTCCAGTCACAGTCGGAACTAGAATGAAGGCAACCACATTTGACCAACACAAACACACACACACACAAACACGAGGTCAGAACAGATAGTTAGACAGCCAGACAGACAAATAGATAGACGGCCAGCAATTCAACCAGAGAAAGAGATAGAGAGAGAGAGAGACAGGAAAAAACATGAGTAAATCTAGCCAGAAATTAGACAGAAGGGCAGACAAAGGTGGCTGTGTTCTGACTTCACTCAGGTCTCTCCGTGAATCTATGTCCAGTAATCTAATGCATCACCAGTAATGCCTATGAAACCGGCAATCAGTCCGCTTCTGTTTACGAGAATTCGGATGCGAGGGTCATACATACTCCTGCAGGGGAAGGAAGGAGAGAGAGAGAGGGAGGAAGGGGGGAGGAGGAGAGATATATAGGCACGATGGGGGAGGGATAGGTAGGTAGGTAGGAGGAAAAATAAAGCTTTAACATGGAAGGAGAGGCCAGTTCAAACAGCCATTTGAAGCCATAGAGATAAGTATTGGTGTGGCCGATACACATCACATCACATTACGGCAAATTCTCTCTCTTTCTCTCCCTCCTTCCCTATCCCCCTCCTCTTCCCTCCCTCGCCTGATGCCATGATACCGCCATCTTGCTACACTATAATGGGCGGTTAAGTTTCATCTCCCATCTTCCGCAGCCTCTCTTGTAATCGCGTTTACTGCACTTCTCTGCACACTTCTTTAGCATCTTCCAGCCTCTTATAGCAACGTTATTCCTCTCTCTATAACTCAAAGGGTGATGGAACGCCAATGGAAAGAAGGGAATGGCACGGTAAGGTGAGAGGGAGAGGGAGAAGGAGGGTTATGTAAGGTTTTATTAATCTTTTTCGTGTTGGTAGACTGGTGTTGTGAGGTGTAGGTGTGGTTTTTATGCCTCTCTTTATCTCTCTATCTCTCTCTTTTTTTTCTCTCTCTAATAAGCATATAATGATTAAATAGTCTTGGTGAGAAACTTGAAATAAAAGGAAGATGGGAATAATTTTGGGACATGGAAGATGGTAAGAAGAATTAAACAACAAGATAATGAATAAATAAATGCGAAGAGAAGACATAGATGAAAACTCAGAATAACACGGATGAATAATAAGCCAAAGAGTGATAACAACAACAAGACACAAGAAAGAGTGAAGTGTATATGTATAATGATAACGAAGGAAGGAGGAGGAG
>JAXIVD010007715.1:10000-12500 GCA_036785275.1 Cancer borealis
AATACATAAAATCAAGTGATAAGTTATGGAGGAAAAAGAGGAGGAGGAGGAGGAGGAGGAGGAGGAGGAGGAGGAGGAGGAGGAGGTAAAGAGATGGAAATTAAAACAATAAAAGTAAAAAAAAAAAGAATACTAATAAAAGTAAAGAAGATGTAAATGAAGGAGGAAAAAAAATAGATAGATAGGAAAGAAGAAGAAATAAATGCAGTGAATGAGAATTGAGGAGAAAAAAAAAAAAAAACTAAAACAATAAAAAAAAAAAAGATAACTTAACAGATGAGAATGCAGGAGATAGAACAGAGACGAGAGAAGAAAGAGAGAGAGAAAAGAGAGAGAGAGAGAGAGAGAGAGAGAGAGAGAGAGAGAGAGAGAGAGAGGAAAGGAGAGACGGTAAGGCGTAAGATGAGCATTATTTTTTTTACTAATAATCCGGTTTTTACTAATAATCCGGTTCTATTATAATATGAAGGTTGACGGCCATCACTGGAGGGATGTCGACGATAAGGTAAGAACTAATCCTTCCTTCCTCCATCTCTCCACTCCTCTTCCCTCCTTTCCTCCATCCCTCCACTGGCCTCACCTCACCGCTCTCCCTCACACCTCTCTCCCCCTCACCTCCTTCCCCCTTACAGTTACAGGGATAATGTAAATAAGGTTATATAAAGTATGTAAGGTATTGGTAATATTTGTGTATTCATATGATCTATACTTATTGATTTCATGTATTTGTGTTTGTATTGCTTGTATTAATTTGTTTAGCTGGTGTGTTTCTGGCTGGGTTCAATAATTAATTAATATATATTCAGTTCATCTTAACTGGATGAGGATGGGGAGGAGGAGTGATTGTGTGTGTGTGTGTGTGTGTGTGTGTGTGTGTGTGTGTGTGTGTGTGTGTGTGTGTGTGTGTGTGTGTGTGTGTGTGTGTATGAGAGAAAAAAAAGAGAGAGAAAGAGAGAGAGAGAGAGTACATGTGTCTTTACCATATGAACACAAGTCGTAAAATCACTTAATAAGATTAAAAAAAAAAAAAACACCAATTACAAAAAAAAACAATGAAAAAACAAGACCGTGAAACACTCCCCTTCGTTCAATCACGCACACGACTCACTCCTTCCCTTTCCCCTCGTTAACTTCCCCCTTTACCTGGCGCATACTGGCCCAGGTGTGTTATTAAAGCCACAACCAGGTAAGTCTCCATGTTAATTGGTGGTCAAGACTTCAATCACCTGTCGTAAGCTTGGGAAGGCCATCAGATTTAACCTTTTACTCCAGGTATCTTTTTTGGGGGGAGTATTTTCATTAACCTTTTCTTATCAATATCATCTTCCGCTTTCCTCCTCTTCCTCACCCTCCATCTCTCTCTCTCTCTCTTCCTCTTTCTCTCTTTTCTTTGCTTCAATTCTTCGTTCGTTCCTTCAATCAATTCTGAAGCTTCGTTGCCCAAGACGTGATTGCAAGATAGCCAGTCGGTCGGTCGGTCGGTCAGTCATATGGTAAAAGTAACGAAAGAAACGAGAATTGCGTCCTCATTGTGTTCGTTTTAATGTGGAAAGGAAGGTTGTAGTAATAGCAATGGTGGACACACATACACGCACACACACGCACACACTCACACACACACACACACACTTACATGTACATAAAAAAACAAAACATGCACATCACATAAATCTACACACATATATAGGGAAAAAACACAGAAAAAAATGCAAACACCCATTAAATAAACGAACAAAACATATACAAACACCAAATTAAAACACGCAGTACATCAAAAAATGGAAAATTACAGAAAAAAACAAGAAACACAAACACACACAGACATAGAAAGAGAAAGAGAGAGAGAAAGAGAAAGAGAGAGAGAGAGAGAGAGAGAGAGAGAGAGAGAGAGAGAGAGAGAGAGAGAGAGAGAGAGAGAGAGAAGTGGACAAAAAAAAAAAAAAAATCGTTGGTTTGAGTTTTCTGCCGGAAGGAGTGTAATAGTGAAGGTAAGGAGGAAAACAACAATAAATCAGTTTAAGAGAACCTTCCTTACTCGATAAATCAGTGGTAATCGACCAAAGATGGCGTGAGAGGAAAGTCACGATCCCCCCCACCCCCCCTTTCCTCCCTCTCTTCCTTCCCTTCCTTCATTACCTTCCTGCTTTTCTTCTTTATCCTGTTCTATTTCTCGTTTTTTTTTTTTTTTCCTGTTTTGTGTTTTTTGGGGGGGAATTATCTCTCTCTCTCTCTCTCTCTCTCTCTCTCTCTCTCTCTCTCTCTCTCTCTCTCTCTCTCTCTCTCTCTCTCTCTCTCTCTCTCTCTCTCTCTCAAACCACCAATTTTCCTCAACAGTCCAATAGAAAGAATAAAAAAAACAAAAAACAAAGAGAATAACGCAAGGAAACAAGAAGTGACATGAATAAATAAGGAAAAACAGAATACAAAAATATCTTTCAATATGCATGACATTCCCCTTCTTCCTTCCTTCCTTCCCTCTTCCTTCCTTCCTTTCATTCTT